>PVKU01008157.1:0-77147 GCA_004027475.1 Anoura caudifer
TTTTCCACTGGTTGCTCTTCTTCTTCCCCTTCTGGTACCCCTATAATTCGGATGTTGGGACATTTAAAGATGTCCTGGAGGTTCCTAAGCCTCTCCTCATTTTTTTGAATTCTTGTTTCTTCCTTGTTTTTTGTTTGGTTGTTTCTTTCTTCCTTCTGGTCCACTCCATTGATTTGAGTCCCAGTTTTCCTCCCATCTCCATTGGCTCCCCATGCATCTTTCTTCATTTCACTTATTGTAGCCTTCATTTTTTCATCTAATTTGTGAGCAAAATCAACCAATTCTGACAGCATCCTGATCACCAGGGTTTTGAATTGTGCATCTGATAGGTTGGCAATCTCCTCATCACTTAGATAAATTGGCTTTGGGGCTTTGATTTGTTCTCCGGTTTGAGCCATTTTCATTTCTGAGGTTTTTGTTTGTTTGTTTGTTTTGTCTAGTCGTGGCTGTTACGTAGTGAGGGGTGGAGCCTCAGTTGTTCCCCAGGGTGGGACAGCCCAGTCGCTGGGTAGTGACGCTGTATGTTGGGGTGGGGTCTGAGAGGAGATAATGGCGCTTGCTTTGCTCACTCTCAGATTCCAGTCCCTTTCACCACTTCCCCTTTGCCTGGATTATCTGCGTGTGAATGTGGGACCACCCGGTCAGCCAGCTGCCTTGTGGGCCCTCACTGGGTCTGCACAGTTGCCGCCCCGTGTCCGGGGTCTGCTAGTCGCCACCTGTGCACCTGGGGGCTGCCAGCCGCTGCTGTCTGCGTGCCCCTCCGCACCTCCGCTTTTTCCTGCCGCGACTCCGCCCCTCTTACCGGTCTGAATGAATCGTTGTTGGACTTCCAAACAGTTTGATTTTCTGAGTTCTGGTTGTTTTCTTGTTTCTAAATCTTTGTTGTCCTTAATTTTGGTTGTGAGAAGAGGCACAGTGTGTCTGCCTACACCTCCATCTTGGCCGGAAGTCCCTCTTTCTTTCCTTTTTAAGAGATTGGGAATCTGTTGGTGGCTTTTTCCTGCAATTGAAAGGTCATGCTGTAAAAGGGGCTCAGAAGGCCATTTGGGGGCATGTTATGATGAGTAGAAAGAACTGCTTTGAATTAAGAAATGACAAAATGGAGCAGTAGGTGAGAGAGAGAGAGAGAACAAACTTGAGATTTTTAGAGAAATTGGTTTCTTTTTATTAGTATATTTGCTCATTTTCTATTCTTTTTAAAACTTTCAAACTTCTTTTCCTTATATTTTGTGTGCACTTTGAAAAAGTACAAAGCTCATTTAAAAATCCACTTCGATAATTTTTGCCCTTTAACTAATAAATTTAATCTGATTACATCTGTAGCCATTACTGATATATTTGTATTATTTTTACATTCCATTTATCATGTTTATCTTGGCATCATCCTTTCCTCTTTATTCCCTAATTTAGTGTTAAGGGTATATTATTACTAATTTCACCCATCATATTTATATGGTCTAGTTCTGTTCTTTTAGTGGCTACTCTTAAATTTTAGTATGCATTCTTGCCTTAACAAAGCCTTATAGTTAGTCAGGATTACTACCTCCTTCCTTAACATAAGGATTGTAGATCGTAGAATGCTTGGCCCGATCGTTCCCCTCTGATCTTACAAATTGTCCAAAATTGTGATTGCACCTTGTTTTTTATAACTCTTTCCATTACTATTGTTATTATTGCCTCATACTATTCATATGAGTTTTGATTTGCAGCCACAGTTCCTTTGCTCACTATTTGTTCTTAAATCCCATTTCTGCTGGGTTCAATTTTCTACTTGCTGAAACTACCCCCTTTGGAATTACTTCTAGTGAGGGAGTCTGAGTGCCAAACTCTAATTCACTCTTATTTATCTCATCCTGTTTGTGAATGGAAGTTGAGAAAGAGAAAAAATAAAAACAGCTCCTGACATCTGGGACTGATCTAACTTCACAGTTAGGCCTCAATATTATGACAAACCGATCTGAAGCTTACAGCCAAGCCATGTTGTCCTCTTGTTGGCCATAAACAGTCTCATACAAATTCTACTTAGACAGGTCACTGTAAAACTTACAACATACCAAACATTCCTTTCTCCTGCTAAATGAGTGACTGCAACTTCTTTACCAGTTACTGCTCATCCTCACTCCCTAGAGATGATTATAGAGATACCCAATCATAGAACAGCTACCACTTTGTTGTAACACCCTATCCAGAATGACTCCTCTGGTTTCTTGGACCCTCCCCAAATTATCAACCAAAACTCAGATTTATGATTATTGCTAGCACTGTACTGAGGCATATCATGGTTATTTTTTACTGCAACAAGTAATAAATGCAACTTGCTCACTATAGGTTTGTTCCCTGAGATCTTTGGCTGAAGGGCATGGACAAAGTTCAACATGGTTCATAATTTTACATTGATAGTTATTTTCCTCTACGACTTTGAAAATACTGTTCTGAGTTCCAGCCAAGATGGAGGTGTAGGTAGAAACCTTTCGTTCCCTTGCACAACCAAAAGGTGGATAACAACCAATCTAAAATCAATAAACAATCAAAAGCCCCAGAAAATCAAACTGCATGGAACTCCAACAACCAAGGAATTAAAGAAAAAGTTAACCAGAACAACTAGACCAGTAAAACAATGGAGGGCAAGCTGACTCAGAAAAACTGTGGTGATGCTGCGGCCCTGGGGGTGGGGCTGGCTCCCCAGCAGTAGGATGGTGGGAGGGGCTGACTTAAGAGGAAAACTGAAACTCAGAACTGACTGTGGGCTATCCAGGGGTTGCTGTGGTGGGAGATACTCCCAGTCTCACATGGGAGTTCATTGAAAAGTGCCTCAGAGACAAGAAGGCGAGCTGCACTGTTCCCTGTCTGGCCCCTCCCCCACAGGCAGCACCACAGGGCAGCAAAGAGGGTTGCCCTGCTCTGGTGAAGACCTAAGGCCCTGCCCCCTTACAACCTATCAGCTGCACCTACACAAAGAAATATGGCCCAAATGAAAGCACAGAGGAAAGCCTTAGAGAACTAAGAGAGGAGGAGATCACCAACCTATCTGGTAGAGAATTTAAGTCCCTGGTATTCAAAATGCTCACAGATCTGATTGAGCTTGGTTGAAAAATGAAAAAAAAAAAAAAATTAAACCCAAAGTGAAATAAAGCAAAATGTTCAGGGAACCAACAGTGATAGGAAGGAAACCAGGACTCAAAGCAACGATTTGGAACAAAAGACAGAAATAAACATCCGTACAGAAGAAAAGGAAAAAACAAGAATTCAAAAAAATGAAGAGAGGCTTAGGAACCTCTGGACAACTTGAAATGTTCCAATATCCAAATTATAGGGGTATCAGAAGGAGAACAAGAGCAAGAAATTGAAAACTTATTTGAACAAATAACAAAGGAAAACTTCCCCTATCTGGTGAAAGAAATAGACTTCCAGGAAATCCAGGAAGCCCAGAGAGTCCCCAAGAAGTTGGACCCAAAGAGGAACACACCAAGCCACATCATCATTAAGTTACCTAAGGAGAGAATCCTAAAGGAAGCCAGAGAAAAGGAGACAGTTACCTACAAAGGAGTTCCCATTAGACTATCAGCTGGTTCCTCAAAAGAAACCTTATATGCAAGAAGGGGCTGGAAAGCAATATTTGAAGTCATGAAAGGCAAGGACCTACATCCAAGATTGCTCTATCCAGCAAAGCTTTCACTTAAAATGGGAGGGCAGATAAAGGGCCAGATAAGGTCAAGTTAAAGGAGTTCATCACCACCAAGCCATTATTATATGAAATGTTAAAGGTACTTATCTAAGAAAAAGAAGATTAAAAAATATGAACAGTAAAATGACAACAAACTCACGACTATTAACAAATGAACCTAAAAGAAAAGAAAAACAATCAAAGCAAAAACTAAGCAAACAACCAGAATAGGAACAGAATCAGAGAAATGGACATCACATGGAGGGATTTCAGTGGGGAGGGGGAGGGGAGGGATGGGGGGAAATGTGCAGGGAAGAAGAAGCAGACAGGGAGAGATAAAAAATGGTATAGGAAACAGAAGACTCAAAGAACTCATATGTAAGACCCAAGGACATGAACTAAGAGTGTGGGTAATGCTGGAGGGTTGGAGGGGCAGAGAGGGGGGATAAAGAAGAAAAAAACTGGAAAAACTGCAATAGCATAATCAATAAAAAATACTTAAAAAAAGAAAAAATCCTGTTTTATCATCTGTGACTTCATAGCTGCTGATGGGAAATGCTAGTGTATTTCTTGCTTATATAGGTATCTTTGGTTTGGTTGTCTTAACATTGTTTTCTTTTCCTTTTTAAAAATACATTTTCCTTTTGATATATCTATCTGTAGATTCATTTTTATTTGCTTTGCTTGAAATAAATTATGATTCCTGAATCTGAGATTTAATGTCTTTCATCAGTTCTAGAACTTTTAAAACCATTATTTCTTTGAATATTGCCTTTCCTAATTCCTTTCTCAGGTATGATATTCTTCTTGGGGGACAGATATTTTCATTCTATTCTCTATTTCTCTTAGCTTCACTTATACTATTTCCACTTGCCAGTTCATCTATGTTAGCATCTGGGTGACTTTAGATTCATCATCCAGGTCACTAATTCTCTCTCTCTATATATATAATTTGTTGGTTAACCCATCCTTAAAAAATTTAGATTAAATGTATTTTTCATTTCAAAAAGTTTCTTTTAATTCTTTTTAAATTTAGTTATTTTTCATTTTCTAAAATCATCACCTGAGGGTATGTTTACTGATTTTAGAGGGGTGGGGGGGAGAGAGAGAGAGAGATATCAGTGTGAGAGAGAAACATTGGTCAGTTGCTCCCTCTATGTGCCCTGATGGGGCATTGAACCCACAACCTAGGTATGTGCCCTGACCAGGAATGGAACCTGCAATCTTTTGGTGTAAGGGTGATATTCCAACCAACTGAGCCACCCAGCTAGGGCTAAATTTAGTATTTTTATAGTGTCTTGTTTTTATCTCTTCTTAAAATTCCATCTTTTATTTCTTTATTTTAATCATTCTTATTCTATAATTCCATGGCCCAAAGTTTTTGTCTAATCCTATTGTTTCTTATTACTCTTGATTCTTAAAAATGGTGGCATATTTCCTTATATGACCTCATGATTGACAGCACTTCATATGGGGGACTCCAATGTTGCTACCTGGGTTAACCATGTTTTTTTCAGAGGTTTATACTTTGCCTCTGTAATCTACAGTCAATTTCCCCCTTGTTGACTCTAATAGAAGAAATCCCTTTACTATTTTTAATGCAGTTTTATAGCCGTATTTCCTCTCACTTTTGGTTTGTTCAAAACATTTATATTTCGTGTTAATTTTGAAGAATATTTCTCAAGGTTTACAATTCTAGGTTGGCCATTAGTTATTTGCTTTCTTTTTCTTTCCTGGCAACATTAAAAATCATTCCATTGTTCTAGTTTTTATTATTTCTTTGATAAAATCAGATGTCCACCTTATTGGCTCTCTTTTGAAGGTAATGCATTTTGCTTTTCAGTTCATTCTCAGGATACTTTTTTCTTTCCTTTCATCTGAGAAAACCACTACCCTCCATTTTCAGCAGTCTTACTATGATGTGTCTTGGTGTACATTTGTTTGACTTTTTCTTTTTAAGAAGTAATAGAGTGTGTAGAATCTGTGGATTTGTCTTTTATCACTTTGGGAAAAAATTGGTAATTCTCTCTTCTTTTTATATTGCTCTACTTCATCCCCTCTTCTTTCCTTTCCAAGTGAGTGTATGTAAGACATTCTCACCATTTCTCATATTTTTCTAACAGTCTTTTCTGTACTTTTCTATCTTTTCCTCCTTTTATGTACTTACAGATTTTCTGTTGGCCTGTATTCCAGTTTCTTAAGCCTGTGTTCTTTCTTTCTCTTCAAGCTATAGTCTTTTCTACTGCTTTATTTTCTAATTTAGTAATACGAGGGGGACCCAAAAATGCAGAATTTATTTATAAAAAATGTGTATTTATTCTTGCATGTTTAAACTTCAGTCACCTTCAAAATACTCTCCATTTGATGAATTACACCTATTGAGATGTTTTTTCCACTGCTCAAAGCAGTCCATTTTGAACTTGTCCATTTTGATGCCTTTTAGTGCTTTAGTTATTTTTTGTTTCACCTCTCCCACATCAACAAAATGTTCCCCTTTGAGGACTTTTTTCATCTGGGGAAACAAAAAAAGTTGCTTGAGGCGGGATCAGGTGCATAGGGAGGGTGGGACAGGAAGTCATGCCATTTTTTGGTCAAAAACTGCTGAACACTCAGCATGGTGTGGACAGGTTCACTTGTAAATCACCCATATTGGCAAACTTGAAAGAGTCTTCAAAAAAAATTTCACTGAAGCCAAATGCAACTTCTCACAACAGCACCAGCTGGTACACTGGTACAGATGGGTTCTAGAATACTCACCTAGTTGGGGAGCAGGTACTATAAGAGGCTGCCCTTTAGAAGATAATTCTGTTTTTTTTTCAATTGGTCCCCTTCATACTCTCTTCTGCTGTGTTTAATCTTTGGTAAGTCTATCTAATGTGTTCTTCATTTTGAGATATTGTATTTTATGATTTTAAAATTAATTTCTATTTAGTTCTTATTAATAGATTATAGTATCCTGATGAATGTGTGTTGATGTTATCTTTCTCCAGAGAGAATTTACCTTCTCTTCTGATAGAAGATAAAGTGGTGGCTGGTCATTTAATTAAAATTAGGGACTTACCTCACACCTGTCAGAATGGCTGTTGTCGATAAGAGAGGAGAAAACAAATTTGGTGAGGATGTGGAGAAAAGGTAACTGGTACAGTTGCTATAAAAAACAGTATGGAGTTTCCCCCCAAATTAAAACTAGAACTACGATATGATTCAGCAGTCCCACTCTGGGTATTAATTTAAAAAAATGAAAATACTAACTCAAAAAAAATGCACCCCCATGTTCATTACAGCATTATTTATAATAGTCAAATTATAGAAACAACCTAAGTGTCCACTGATGGATGAGTGAAGAAACAAAAAATGATATACAGGGTCTGGCACAAATAATGCCCCCCTTTTATTACAAAATCATAAGCATGTAATTCTATAACATAACAATATCACACTCAAGCACACCATATGGCATTTTAGGTGAAATGTTCAAATTAAAACTATAAATTATTACACCCATATTATTACCCTACCAACCACACTGAAGTAGGCCTTACTTCTGCTGGACCCTGTATATATATGGTATATATGTATACACACACACACATAAAATCAAATAATAGAATATTATTCAGCCATAAAAATAAACAAAATCCTGCCATTTGTGACAACATGGATGAAACTTGAGAACATTGTGCTAAGTGAATAAGTTAGACAGAGAAAGGCAAATATTGCAGGATTTCACTTATATGTGGAATAATAATAATTTAAAAAAAAACAAAATTAAGCTCATAGGTATTGAGAACAGATTGGTTGTTGCCAGAAATGGGGAGTAGGATCCAGTGAAATACATGAAGAGGATCAAAGATACAAATTTCCAGTTTTAAAATAAATAACTTATGGAGATGTAATGTACAGCATGGTGATTCTAGTTAATAATACTGCATTGCATATTTGAAAGTTGCTAAAAGTATGTTTTGAAAATTTTCTTTACAAGAAAAATATTTTTGCAGCTATGTATGGTGACAGATATAAAATAGGCTTATTGTGGTGACCATTGTACAATATATACAGTTATTGAATCCTTATGTTGTACACCTGAAACTAATAAAAAAAAGGGACTGTGCTGACTCACAACTGAGCTGCAATTATTTTCTATTAAATGCAAACTTAAGTATATCAACTACAAATTGTTCATTAAAATTTTTTAATTATTAAAGAAAATACCATTTTAAGTAATATTAGATAAATTACTAAAGTTTTAATCCTAAATACATTCACTGTCTAGATAACTTGGGTTTTCTATCATGCTAAATAGTAATTGATATATATTTACTCAGAATATTCCTTTATTCATTAATTCAATGAAATATATATTAAATTTTGGTACCAAAAACTCCTCAAGACTCTGAAAGTTCAGAAAAGGAAATGATATAAGCACAATTACATTTCAAGGTGAAATTCAATTTGTGCCAAAAGGTAGGGCTTTCAACTTCTCTCTTTTTCTTCTTTCCCACCATTGACATGTGACCTGGACATGTATGAGGTAGACTAAAGCATATAGGTAATTTCATAGTCGCTGGTTATTAGTCCACTATTGCTCTTACACTTAGGAGAACATACTGGATGACAAATGTTGCAAAAACCTTGTGGGGATGCTGGCTATTTCACAATGATTATCTCCTCTCTGGGAATGGCATGAAAAAATAAAAACGGGTCTCCAGGGGCCATGTCTGTGCTAAGTGGCTCTATATGTCCCCCTCTCTGCTTTCTGTGGTAGGAGAGAAGAAAGCCAAAGAATTCAGCAAGGTATCCTTTAAAAACATGTCTGGTAATTATTTTGACACTCTTTCCACTGAGAGGTAGGGCATATTACCCCTCCCCTTGACTCTGAATAAGCGTGTGACTTGCTCGTAACCAATAGAGTACGTCAGATAACACATTATGTGTCTTTCAAGAGTAGGTCATGAAAGGTGATACAACTTCAACCTTGTTAACTGGAAAATTTGTGCTGGAGCCCTAAGCCACTGAGTAAAAACTCTATTACTGTGAGATTTCCATGCTGTGAGGAAGTTCAGACCATATGGAGAGGCCATGTGTACTTGCTCTAGTTGACAACCCCAGCTGAGGTTCCAGATGACAGCTAACATCAGCCACCCAGGCATGTGAGTGAACAAGTCTCCAGATAATTCCAGAATTCCAGCCCTTAACCATCTAGTCACCCCAGCCACTGCATCTTCCCAGTCAAGGCCCCAGACACCATGGAGCAGAGCCATTCTTACTGTGCCCTGTTCAAATTCCTGACCCATGCAATTCGTGGTTGTGTGAAGTCACTAAGTCTGAGGAGAAACATTACTCAGCAACAGTAACTGCAATATTCAATAACCTTCCAATAAATCTCCCTTTTGACCTAAGTTACTTTGAATTAGATTTTTATCTTTTCTGATCAAGAAGACCTGATTAATATAGCAAAGCAGTGAAAATAATGTTATTGTGGAAATAACCTTTGTCTCTTTTAATTTATTTAAGAAAAAACACATACAGTGAGGTACTTTAATATTAGTAGCAAAATACTTTCTGCTCCTATTGGCATACATTTGCAAAGGTTGTGGCCCACTGCCCCAAAGAAGTGACAAAGTGAGAAAGTTCTGTGGGAGAATGGAGAATGGGAAGAATGATCATTCCCTGTGGACCTGGTGGGGAGGGCTGTGTATTTGTTGCCCAAGTAGGCAGAGCACAGGGTCCTTGCCACATGCCAGTTTAGCTTTGCGATTAGGCTCCTGTTTTGCCTGGCCCTGTTGGTTCCAGCTCTACTGGGACCCACTTCCTGGGAGGCCTGAGAGTCCTGCCTGTCCACCCCAGCATGTGGAAAACCTTTGCCTCCTGCTGCTACTCTCATTGCTTTGCTATGTCACCTGCTCCCTGCGTGTAGCTCCCATTCCTTAGATGGTTTCAAAATTTTTCTTTTATCTCTGATCCTTTCTTATTCAGAATAGAAGACATGATGGAGAAAAAGATCATTCTATATCTCTTCTCCTCACTGTGCAAACCTGCCGCCAACCCATTAATGCTCTCCTCTGATTAGGATAGGCTTTTTTATGGGAGCATGCAGTTAGTCACACACTAGGCACCATGGAGTCTCCCAGTAATTAAGAACTGTTCGCATGGACTGCTCAGAATGACTAATGAAGTTAGCTATAGGGTTCCACAAAGCCATGATTCTTTGCAATGTTTTCTTTCTTATATCAATAAAAATATTTTCAATCCCCGTCGTTAGCCTTTAAACCTGAAAGCATGGCAGTTGGTGTCCAGCCTTCTGTGTAGCCCTGAGCTGCCCTGCAGTCAGTACGGGTGTGCCAGCTTCACTTCCCTTAATGAAGCTCCCAGAACACCTTGCTACTCTCATTGTGGTTTCTTTGTCTGCCTTGTTTGTTACCTGGATATCCACTTCTCATTTCCACTTATTGGTATAATTGGGGACAGGGGAACTTTCCCCTTTCCCTCTTAGTTCCTCTGGCTGGTTGAATAATTAAAATGACATAGGCAGATTAACAGGAGAAAATAAAGTTTTAATAAGTACACATGGGGAATTCACATAAGCATGTAAATTTCAAAGACAGTAAGGCAATATGAGGTATATATGTCATTGTGGACTAAGAAGGAGGAAGTAGGAATATAGGATTTCAAAGTGAAGTAAGGCAACTCATATGGAGATAAAAAGAGTTAATGTTTAGTAAATAAATGTTTGTTGGGCAATCTTGAAACAACAGGACACAGAAACAACTTTGAGTAAAGGAATCCTGCAAAGTACCTACTATCACAGTTAGTTCATATATTTTAAAAAATTTTATTTTAATTGTTGTTCATGTACAGTTTTTAGTTAGTTCATGTTAAACTGTAGTTATCTATGGTAATAGCTCTCTTCCTGGAGCAGCTCCTCTTATCTAAATTCTTTTAGGCAGATAAAAGGAAGGTTAAAGCTTTTCCTGGGCTTTTCATTTCTTAAAAATATTCAGCTTAAAATAATCAATATCCCAAAAGGTGTATTTTGGGTTGGCAAACTTTCTTCCCCACTCACTGTGATGCAGCTTGTGTCCACCTATTTCTCTCCTCTGTTTTATCCATTTGCCTTTTTAGTTTTCATTTCTAAAACTTTTTCTGGGTCCCTGGGTCTTCACTTTAGAATATGACCTCAGTGACCCTATATGGGCTTCATTGGTCAAGGGGATATAGCCTCTGGAAAAGGTACAGAGAAATGAAACTTCTCTTACCTGGTGATTTCTCCAAGCTGGCAGACTTTCTCAGGCTCTGAAATACAGAAACAAATAATATCTTGGCACAGGCTCCCAGCTCCACACAGACATGAGTGGTGAGGGGATGCAAGCTTGCTATGTCCCAGATTCTAAGGGCTAGCAGGGGTGTCCAACCTTTTGATGTCTCCAGGCCACACTGGAAGAAGAATTGTCTTGGGCCACACAATAAATAATTGTGACACATAATCATGCACACAAAAAATCTCATTTTTTAAGTAAATTTATGATTTTTTGTTGGGCCACATTCATAGCCATCCTGAGCCACATGTGGCCCATGGGCCACGAGTTGGACACCCCTGGAAAGGCTCCAACATGTGGGCACTGGGTAGAACTGAGCTCACACGCCTGGGTATACAAGAGGTGGGGCTGGTGGTTTGGTTAGTTCTCTTCGAAAACTGAGAGCAACAGGACTGATGAGAAAGGCAGAAGGGCTCTGACAGCGAGGAGTACTGAGCAGGGAGGAGAGTGTAGTGGAAGGCTCTAGCCACACTAGTGGGAAGGGGTCAGGCTGTGGCAGAGAAGAGAGAAGTCAGTCTGGAGCAGGAGTTGGCAGAGGGTTGCTTAGTGGCTTTTCCTGTGGGAGTCAAGAGGGTGGATCTGAATTCTGACTGCCCAGAGAACTGTCCCATCTTTCTCACTAAGCAGTATTGTACCAGGATATTCTCCCTACTTCTAGCATAGGGCAAGAAGATAACTAAGGCAAGGAGATAGCCATAGCTCAAGTTCATATGTCACAGCATATTGGATCATCAGAAGTCCCTCTGAAAGGAGAGAGGGTATAGGCAATTATTCCCAGCTCACAGGAGAGGAAGCAGAGGGCCAGGCAAGTGAGCAGGTGTGTTCTCATTTACATTATTATAGAAATAAGGTAAGTCCCAGATCTGTAATTCAGCTTTGATTAAAATCAAGTTTCTGCCAGTGGACAGAATTTTTTAATAGGAACTCTTGAAAGGATGAGAAGCTCTTGATAAAAGTGTTTCTGAAAATGCAAATCAATGAATAAACTATAACTCTTCATTCAGAAAGATAAGATGATTAGTGAGTAATATATACTAGTCATCAAAAATTTTAAGTTAATCTGCACTTATTCTGTATTTTATTATAAAGTTGAGTTTCTAAAGAAGTTTATTTACTGAAAGAGGCAAAGACTGGCTTTCCTATCATATTAAAAGATTTCATCAATCGTCCTAAGGCCTGCTGACTTGTAACTTTGAAAAAATGTTCATGTAGAATGTTAGAACATTTACTGTAAAACATTGAATTTGTTCTTTTAACATTGTAATTTAAAGCCAGGAAGTGAAAGACAAATACCATATGATCTCACCTTTAACAGGAACCTAATCAACAAAACAAACAAACAAGCAAAATATAACCAAAGACACTGAAATTGAGAACAGATTGATAGTCACTAGAGGGGAGAGGGGAGGGAAGATCAGGGGAAAAGGGGAAGAGTTTACAGGAACAAGTATAAAGGACACATGGACAAGAACTAGGGGGGATGGAAATGGGAGGGAGGTGGGGAGGGCTAGGGCAGTGGGCTGGGATGGGAGTAAAAGGCAGAAAACTGTAAAAGGACAACAATTAAAATAAATTTTAAAGAAGAAAATAGAGAGGGGGAGGGTAAGAATAGTGTGGGAAAAGTAGAAGCTAAAGAATTTATGATACATGGACATGAACTAAAGGGGGGAATGTGAGTGGGAGGGAGTGTGCAGGGTGGAGGGGAATGATGAGGAAAAATGGGACAACTGTAATAGCATAATCAATAAAATATATTTAAAAAAACATTGTAATTTATGATTGCTATAGGAAGTTAATTTTATTCACCGATCTTGTGATAATTAACCTGTGACCATGGCCTTATTGATTGATTAAATTACAATGAACTCAAGAATTCATCTAAGGGCTTTAGTCTTTTAAAATATCTTTGAACTAAAAAAAAAAGAATTATGTTAGGTTAATGTTAAAATATATACAGAATGTTGATTTTCCAAAAGGCCATGATACTTCCCACCTCTGGGCTCAGGGGTGTTTGGTTTTCTTCCCCTTGTTGGGCTCATTCTTATGGGCCTTCAAGCTCACCTGGGGCTCAGGTTCCTCCAGGAAGCTGTCCTTGACCTCCACTCAGGAGGCCCAGGGCCCTATCCCTGCATTCTGCAGCACTCTGAGCTTGCCTCTATCATTTAGTTAAGGAGATCAGATTGAGATGAGCTGTTTACTTGAATATGTTTTCTGCCTCACTGTGAGACCCCAGTGGACCGTGACGGTGTCCTCATCTGTCATCTTTGTATCTTGTGCACAACATCCTACAGCCAAAATATTTATTGAATTGCAGAGGGAGCAGAATTGGGACTTTCGGGGATAGTGCTCTTCCTATACTTGCTCCAAGCTATGTCTTGAGTTTGCAGTAGCTGGGGCAAAGTGTGTGTGTGTGTGTGTGTGTGTGTGTGTGTGTGTGTGTGTGTGACAGAGAGAGAGAGAGAGAGACAGAGACAGAGAGAGAGAGAGACAGAGAGACAGAGAGAGAGAGAGAGAGAGAGAGAGAGGTGGGGGAGGGAAAGAACAGAAATGAATGGGTGACCTTGCCCTGAATGTTCTAAGGCAGGTGAGCTTGACTGGGCACTGAATGGCCTTCAGTGCCTGGTGGACTCTTGTGATCCTATTAATCCCTTAACTATGACAGGTCTCAACATCACCGCCATCAACCATTTGCTGAGTACCTACTGTGTTCTAGGTCACACACTAGGTGGTCTATACATCTATATGTTAATCCCAAGATCTAGTCCCTGCTAATCAGAGGACTAGATTATCAGGTGAAGCCTTATTAAATAAAATTCACCAGCTGACCCAAACTTCATTCAGGCCATTCATTTTAACTTCCTCTCTCATCCAACCTGCTGCCAATAACTAATATGTCCTTCTTCGCTCTGCCCCAATTTGTCTTTTTGCAGAGCTACTAATGAACAGGGAGGGCCTAGGAGGCTCTAGAAAAGGACTGGAAGAGGAAGAGGGGGAAATGAAGGAGGGGGAGCAGCAGGCAGTCAAGGGGGTGGGTACTCTACAAACCCAGTCATTTATCTTGCATGTCCTTGAGTGGGTGTCCCAATTACTTAAAGTATTTTAGGTTCAAATATCTGTCAAGACACCTTTTCTTAAAAGACCTGCCGTGTGCCCTATATCTGTCTTGTTTCTCAGCAGGAGATAATGATGTATGGTGCATAAATCTTCGCAGAGTGCCAATTAATGCCTGGTCTGCTTCTTTGAAGTGACGTGAGGAGTGACTCCTCAGACTGGCTTCTGCTTGGAAGCCAGGGGAGGGCCTGATCCTTTGGCCAAGTGAGCTCTGATCAGCTGGGAAATGGAACTGGAGAAATGCAGCTTTTTCTGGGTGACTGTTCTGCAGAGTGAACATGCTTTGTCACTAGCAGGAGAAGCTATGCTGGGTTTTAGTTATAGTCATGGGGAAGGACCCTATTAATCAAGAGCCTAATCAGCTCACTCTGTGATATGATGGTGAGGGTAACCATATAATTTATTGTCCAATCTAGGACACTTTTGAGACTGAAAAGAGAATGCTATTAATAATTATGTCGAGAGAACAGGTGTAATTCGGGACTGTCCCCAGCAAAGCAGGACATATGGTTACCCTAAGGTAATATATTAATGTTATCAATTAATTCTTAGAAGCCCATGGAATAGGATCACTCCCATGTTGTGTTCTTCAGAGCAAAGCAGGTCTCACTGGAGTGTCACTCTTCTACATGTTTGCTCTGTGTGTTGAACACATACAATATGTTGCAGTCTGATGCTTTCAAAGAACAAAGGTTTGGTTGCTGAATAGGCCTGCATTTTCACCTAGCTCTGTCACTTACTAGATGATCTCACAAGGTACCCAACCATCTGCATTTTCCTAAGACTACCTCAGTTTTATCGTTGAAGGTCTCAAGACCCAGAAAGCCCTTTAGACTCAGGCAAACCCGGACAGTCGGTTACCCTATTCGGTAACTTCACTGAGTATAGACTGTGGACACGCAGAGCTCTAAGCAGTCAAGGTTGGGTTCCAGGCACAGTGTGGGCCACCTGAATAGAACAGTGATGTTAAACTGGTACTGAAAGTGTTAGAGTGATGGGGATCCAGAGGCAGGTGGAGAGGGGCCTCAGTGAGGCAGCTATGAAAAGGAGAGTGGTCCAGGGGCTTTACTGGTGAAGTAGAGCATTAGTGGTGCAGTAAGAAAATGTAGGCAGAGTCAAAAGAAAGAGGAGAGTGACCCCAAAGATGGTTAAAAAGTGGGCTGGAGTAGCAGCTGGGATGGAGGGCAGGGAGATGCATAGATAACCGTATAAATGATATGTGAGAATCCTTTCTCCCTGCTTTGAGGTCACCCATGAGACATAAGAGGGGTCCAATAAGCAAGTGGATCAGGGACTAATTGCTACAGTGACTACCCAGCAGTGGCGTTTGGGACATGAGTAGTATTTTGTAGAGTACCTGGCACAAGAAAACTGAGTTTGTTTTCATGGCCATCCTGTCCTACCCAATGCAATGTTCTTCCCATCTTTCCTTTATACACATGTTGTTTTTCCCCAAAGAACACACTTGTAGGTGTGATAAGAAAGAAAGAATGCAGGTATTTAAGTAACAATAACATCAACACTAAAACCCACTATAATGCTAGATAGGTGAGGCAAGTAAAAAACCTTGTTTTCTTTCCTTTTCTTCCTTCTTTTTCCTTTCCTTTTTATTTCTCTCTCTTTTTCTTTCTCTCTCTCTTCTCTCTCATATCCATCCATCCATCTTCTCTTATGTTACTGTACTACCTAAGGCAAATAAGCTTGCTTCTCTGAGGATTTATAAAATTTGGGGAAGTATCTAGTTAAATCCTTTATATTTCATTCAACTCTTAGAATTTCTAATTCTCAAACTGTATTTTTTGATATTATTTATTTATCTTTAAAGGGGAAGGGAAGGAGAGAGGGAGAGAAATACCAATGTGTGGTTGCCTCTTGGCCTGCAACCCAGGCATGTGCCCTGACTGGAAATTGAGCCTCGATCCTTTGGTTCACAGGCCCACGCTCAATCCACTGAGCTACACCAGCCAGGGCTCAAACTGTATATTTTTGAAGGAAATTTCTTTATATGTTGTCTGTGAATTTCAAAAGCACCCTCAATGGGCCATAAGCTAGAGGCGAAGATAAAACTCTGGCTCAGGGGATTGCCCCCAGAACTGCTGCATCCAGGGGCATACCCCCATAATTGGTCTTGCTCAGGGAGCATCAGCAGGAGTGCTGCAGCCCAGGGAAGCATCCAGAGGACTACTGACTTCTGGGAAGTACCTGCCAGCCCAGGGCAACATCAGAAGAACAGGTTTGTCCCACAGGAGAGCCAGCAGAACCACTGCAGTCCAAGGGAGAGAGTTAGGACTGTTTTGACTCAAAGTCAACTGAAGTCAGGCCAGACTTAACAGCTTAGTGTCCTGGCTTTGTTTTCATTTGTGTCAGGAGAGTCCTCTCCCCTCCTTTTTCTCTCATGCACATGTTGATTTCCCAAGGGTGGTATTGTTTATAGTGAGATGAGAGATGAGGACAAGGTAAGCTAGCGAGTTGGGTTTAATGACAAGTTGGGTTTGGAGGTACCCGATGGTCCAAATGCCTTTCTAGAGTCTGAGGGAGCATATTTCAGGGTTCAGGGGCTTTCTTGCAAAAAGGAACACCTACCTAGACCCTAATTAGGTTGTACCCTTTGTTGCATCTCTCTTTGGCATCAAAGATCGGAATAAAAAGAGGAAAGACAGTTAGAACTTTGGTGAATCATAAATCCTGCAACTTCTTTTTAGGTCTAAAGTTTTGCATCTGCAAAATGAAGAGGCCACATTAAATCACTTGTTCTGAACCCTCCGTTTTCTCTTTGTGATAAATTCCTCTGAAAAATCCATGGAAAATTATGGCCGCTCACCCCAGAACAGTACATAATTATGTGTATGTGTAGGTAGTTTTTTAAATGTGATTTTAGGAGATTCATGAACTCTTGGGAATATATTCATGGATCTTATGTTTAAAACCCAGGCATGAGGTGATGTATAAATTCCTTCCAAGTTTCAGCTTCTCTGATTCTTCTACAGAGAAAGGGTGGGAAGGAAGGATGGAGGTCAGGAGGACTGGTGGGTGGTGTTTGGTGAGGGGTAGACCCACCTGATGATGGAGCCAGTATCTGCAGCCAGAACCCCCTGTACTTGGCCCTGGCAGCAATACCACTTCCAAATGAGCAACTGGAATGTAAGAACTCAGATTGATGAAAGCAATAAACCATCTTCAGATTCTCTGGGCATGGGACAGCAGGTGTGTAGAGCAGGCAGCATTCTCTGCCAGGTTTGGAGGAAGAACACCCTGGAAACTGGGCATGCACCAGTGTTGGCTGCAGCTAAGCCAGTGGGGGGAGACTGCCTGCCTTCAGTCAAAAATATCTGCTGCCTGAATCTGGGGGCCCATGAGGTTCCTGCATGGTATGTTCCTAGCAGTTGACATTCTGGGACTCCATGTGACATTTCTTGGGCAAAGCTACTAGAGGTAGGGGGGTGGTGAGTAGGAAGATAGCTGGGATGCAAACAGGGCTATCATTGTCAAGGTTGACAATGGCTAGCAGCAGTGAGGTGAACCCCTGGGAAGCAGAAAAATTTCCAGAGGCGCTTCTTCAGGGGTGGCATTTGTTATATCTCTGGGTTGTCCATCTTGCCCCCAAAGTCAAAGAAGGATGATGGGTCAAGTTAGGATGGAGCCTCCATTTTCCAGCCTGCCAGATTATTGTCAGCTGGGCTAGGAAAACCTCACAAAGCTAAACCCTCAGATTGGTTGCCTGGGGTGAGACTCTGTCCCCTTCCTTTCCTTCTTCTAGAAATGTAGAAAGAGGGTGTGCCACCCTACATTCCCAGGCATTGACAGTCTCAGAGCAGGGGTGTGGTGCTCTGCTGAGCAGATCTGCCTGGCTGATCCAGAGGCAACCATCTCTCTGAGGACCAGACTGGAGTGACTGGACTGGGGTGGGAAAGAAGTGCAGGGTACAGCTGATACTGAGCCAGAGACCAGGGGGTCAAGTAAGGGTCAATGTCAGGCTGTCAAGGGTAGACACAATCATGGGGGACTGAAGACAAACTGAGCCAGCCTCTGACAGAAAGACCTGACACAGTTGCTGTGGCAGGACAAGGGCTTGGGAAACCCACTGAATTTCTCTGAGCCTCAGTTTCTTCTTATGCAAGATGAGACTAAAAAACCCTGCCTGGTAAAGTAGTCATCAGAATGGAAAATGAATGAAAATCACTTAACCCATTCATGGTACAAAGAAGCAGCTCTCATTCACACTAGTTCATTATCACCACGTGCTGGCTACCAAGGAAAGTTCTTGGATAGGTGGTTAGGAGAATGAGTAAGATACACTCTCAGCTCTCAGTTTGCTCATAACTTCACAATTATCATATAAGTCAGACTGTGGTGAGTGTTGTAATAAATGAAACTACTGTTGTTGAATTTCTCCTGTGACCCCATGATTGCTCACTTGTGAAAAACCTCTCAAGTGACTGAAACCCTCCCAGACAAAAGTATTACAGAATCATGCTTCCAATTAATGTCTCTGATCTTGGATTACAAGTGTGGGCTAGAATTTCTCAGGGTCACTGCTGACTGTTTCTCAGGTAATGAACTAAATACTGTGCACAATGACATTCTTTAAGGATGGCTTTAAAACTGTAGGGATATGCGTATAGGAGGAACCTTTTCTACTGTGGGCCATTGAACCACAATGGGAAAAAATGGAAAGCCACAGAACTAAAGAACAATTAGATTTGCTTTTCTTTTTTTTTCTCCCAGAGAAATACAAAGCTCCTACTCATTCACTTTCATAATTAGAGGAGGTCCTTAAGTAAGTTTAATGAATGAGAAAACAACACCCCTTTGTTTACATATAATCAGCTATTAATGGAAATAGATAAGGCAGAGAGAAACCAATTCAGGGAGGGCCAGCGTTGGAAAAGTAAAGACTGACAGGGGCACACAAGACATGGGACATGCAGAGAGAAACACAGACTAGAAGCTAAGAGAAGTCACAGCACAGAGATGGGAGCACAGGGGTGTGTGTGTGTGTGTGCGCGCGCGTACACACGTGCATGATGGAAATGAGGAAAGGGGGGGATAGTCTAAGCTATACCTTCTAAACCAGGTATCAGCAAACTTTTTCTCTGTAAAGGGCCAGATAGGAAATATTTTAAGCTTTTTGGACCACAGGGGTTTTTGTTGGAACAACTTAACTCTGCTGTTTTAGGGCAGAAGCAGCCATAGATAATATGTAAAAGAATGGGCATACTGTGTCCCAATAAAACTTTATTTAGGAAAACAAGTGGCAGACCAAATTTGGCCCAATGGCCATAGTTTGTGACCCCTGCTATAAATAGTCAATAAACAGTGGTGTCTTTTCTGGGTCTTTAAGGTATTGTTCTTCAGGTACTACCTCTAAATAGCTAAGTCCTACAAGGGTTATGGCTACTGGGAGTTCCATACCCTTAGGTCATCCACTCCAGGCAACAGAAGCTGGCACCTACCAAAAAGAAGGAGGAGTCAGGGAGGACTACTTCATCTTGGGTAGGTGGTGGGTGGAGGTGGGTGGCAAATGCATACAGGTTATCCAGTCCCACCCAGTCAGCAAGGTGCAGGGCTGCAGCTTATGCCCAGAGCTTGCCTGGGTTTCCTGGTGAACCCCTCCCTCCAGTACAAGGCTTCCACTCCAGCTGCTGGCCCTGCCTTTTGTCCCAGCACATAATGATTCTGACCTCTGGCATTTCAGGAGTCTGCTGTTAAAAAATGTGGTACTCTAATCCATCCATTGTTGAAATTCTGGAAAGAGAAATAAATAATTTGAGGCACATGGATGATTCATCAAGGAAAGCCCTGGGAGAGACGAGACAGAAAGACAGTAGAAGTGGAGAAGGAAAAGAATGCTTTCAAGGAATTATTTATCTCTTTGCTCTTCTTCCCAAGAGGGCCAGGCTGGGGGCAGGAGCTATGGATAGCCTTCTCAGGGAGGCTCTGAGACAGACCAGATGTGGGCTGATCTCATGGTTGTTTCTAGATCCAGATGTCTAGGATGTTAAACATTCCTGACGTTTAGATTTATATAATGCTGTCCCCCTGCAGAGGTCAAGGCATTTGGTATGATATATTGGAAAAATGCTGTGTTAATTGGTGGGGGATCTGAGACATCATTCTGGTTCTGCTGGGTATTAGAGGTTGGGCTAGACCAGTATTTCTGAATGAGCTCTGAGAATCTTGTAAGAAGAGCACTTGGGGAAAGTGCTAAACCAAATTAAACAAGTTTCTTTACTGTAGAACTTCTCACCTTCCTTAATATGTAAATGTGCTTTGTGAATGACCAATGGCATAAGCACAATAGTGTACCTGTGATATTGTCTCCCATCCCATCCTTTGTGTACCTTTTGTCTTCCCAGGTTTCAGTAGCACAATGGTGTCTTATTTCCTCTCAGAGAGGAAATATTTTGCATCCTCTTTTCTTCCTCTCACCCTCTACCTATGGGGGCGATTAAGGGTCTGAACAAGGTCCTCTGCTTCTTTCTGTATAACCCTATGTACTCATCATTCCCAGGCTGTAAATCATGATTTCTACATAGCTTAGTTCCTATCTCTAGCGCTGACTTCTTGCCGGGACCTGAATTTCCAGAGGATGTTTCCCTGTGTACATCCTATCCTTTTAACATTGAAATGTCTCACCCTGACTCCTCTGCCTTTCGTCTCTCCAGCCTCTCTTGGGGCTCAGTCTTGGGCTCTACTGCTTCATACCACCTACCTTCCCCTCTCCAGGTGAGCCCCTTATTTTTATACTTTGTAGGTTATGGCTGCTACACTCATCATTGTTGAAACCTCCTTCATAACATTTCACCAAATAGACAATGTCTTCCTTGGTTTGGGTGCCCATGGAACCAAGTGTAGACTTCATGCTTGGCTTCCTCTGGTCCAGGACTCCTGTCACCTGAATCTCCACATGGCCCCAGACTAACAGGCCCCCTGAATTTTCGACTTCAAAGCCATTGTAAATCTCTCTATCCTGCGGGGTTTAAATCGAGGTTGCCCCTTCTCTAACCTTCCCCAGCAGGTTAGCACCACCACACAGTTGGACATGTCCATTGTCACCCATGGTGCTCTCTGTCCCTAACCACCTAACTAGAATATGAACTTTTGGGGAAAGGACACTCTGTGTTCCACAGATCTTTCAGGTACCTCGTGGGATCTAGTAAGGAAAGGAACATTTAGGCATCCAGTTCATATTTTGAAGTCTACTGTATTTTTTTAGGTGGCTAATTATGCCTAAATAATAGCAGAAGCTGCAAAAATTCTCTTTTCTTTTTAAAACTTATTTATTTGTTTTTAAACTTTATGGCTACAGGGTGTCACTTTTATTTATTTTAAAAGGTTTTTATTGAACTTATTGGGTGAAACTGGTTAATAAAATTATATAGCTTCAAGTGTACAATTCTATAATATATCATCTGTATCTTGTATTGTGTTTACCACCCAAAGTCAAGTTTCCTTTCCCTTTCCTCCTCTTCTACCTCCCCCGCACTCTTTCCCTCCGGTAATCACCATACTCTTGTCTGTGTCTATAGGTTCTTTTTTTTTTTTTTTTTTTTTTTTTTTTTTTTTTTTTTTTTTTTTTTTTTTTTTTTTTTTTTTTTTTTTTTTTTTTTTGCTTAATCTCTTTATCTTTTTCACCCCTCCCTTTTAACAGCTGTCAGTCTATTCTCTGTATCTATGAGTCTATTTCTATTTTGTTTGTTAGTTTATTGTGTTCGTTATATTCCTCATATAAGTGAAGTCACATATTTGTATCTACCTGACTGGCTTATTTCACAACATAATACTCTCTAGGTCCATCCATACTGTTGCAAATGATTAGATTTCTTTTGTTTGTTTGCTTTTTAATGGCCAGGTAGTATTTCGTTGTATAAATGTTACACAGCACTTTTATCCACTCATGTATTGGACACTTGAGCTGCTTCCAAATCCTGGCTACTGTAAATAAGGCTGCAGTGAACACAGGGGTGTACATATTCTTTCAAATCAGTGTTTCGGGTTTCTTTAGATATATTCCCAGAAGTGGCATCATTGGGTCATAAGACAGTTCCATTTTTAATTTTTTGAAAAAACTCCATACTGTTTTTCACAGTGGCTGCTTCAATCTGCATTCTCACCAACAGTGCATGAGGGTCCCCTTTTCTGCTCATCCTCTTCAACCCTTCTTACTTGTTGATTTATTGGTAATAGTCATTCTGACAGATGTGAGGTGACATCTCAAGGTTGTTTTAATTTGCATTTCTCTGATGATTAGTGATGTTGAGCATCTTTTCATATGTCTATTGGCCATTTGTATGTCCTCTTTGGAGAAATATCTATTCAGGTCTTTTGCCCATTTTTAAATTGGATTCTTTGTTTTTTAATGTTGAGATTTATAAATTCTTTATAAATTTTGGGAGTTAACTTTTTATCAGATGTATAATTGGTGAACATGTTCTCCATTTCAGTAGGTTGTCTTTTCATTTTGTTGATGGTTTCCTTTGCAATGAAAAAACAATTTATTTTGATGTAGCACCATTTGTTTAGCTTTTTCTTTTGTTTCCCTTGCCTGAGGAGACATATCAGAAAAAAATATTGCTATGAGAATTGTCTGAGATTTTACTGTGTATGCTTTCTTCTAGGATCTGTATTGTTTTGAGTCTTACATTTAAATCATTAATCCATTTCGAGTTTATTCTTTTGTATGGTGTAAGAAGGTGGTCTAATTTCATTTTTTTTGCATCTATCTGTCCAATTTTCCCAGCACCACTTATTGAACAGGCTCTCTTTATCCCATTGTATGTTTTTGCCTCCTTTGTCAAATATTAATTGACCATATAGTGTGGGTTTATTTCTGGGCTTACTGTTCTGTTTAATGATCTATATGTTTGTTATGCCAGGACCATGCTGTTTAAATTATGATGGGCTTGTCATATAGCTTGATATCAGGTAGTGTAATCCCTCCAACTTTGTTCTTCTTTCTCAAGATTGCTGTGGCTATTCGGGGTCTTTTATAAGTTTTGTGGTTCTATATAAAGTTTTGGAATATTTGTTCTAGTTCTGTGAAATGTGCTGTTGGTATCTTCATAGGAATTGCTTTGAACTTATGGATTGTTTTGAGTAGTATGGACATTTTAATGATATTAATTCTTCTTATCTGTGAACACAGTGTATGCTTTCACTTATTTATATCTTCTTCAATATTTTATAATTTTCTGAGTAAAAGTCTTTTACATTCTTGGTTAAATTATTCCTAGCTATTTTATTTTATTTTTTTGATGTAATGGTAAATAAGATAGTTTTCTTAGTTTCCCTTTTGGATAGTTCATTATTAGTGTATAGAAATACAACTGATTTATGGATATTTATTTTGTATCCTGCTACTTTAATGAATTTATTTATCAATTCTAGTAGTTTCTTTGGTGGAATCTTTAGGGTTTGCTATATACATTATCATGTCATCTGGAAATAATGAAAGTTTTACTCTCTCCTTTCCAATTTGGATGCCTTTTATTTCTTTTTCTTGTGTGACTACAGTAGCTAGGACCTCCAGTACAATGTTGGATAAGAGTGATGAAAGTGAATAGCCCTGTCTGGTTCCCAATCTTAAGGGAAACACTTAAGTTTTTGCCCATTCAATATGATGTTGGCTGTGGGTATGTCATACATTGCCTTTGTTATGTAAAGGTATATTCCCTCAATTTCCACTTTGCTGAGAATTCTTATCATAAATGGGCACTGGATTTTAGCAAGTGTTTTTTCTACATCTGTTGATATGATCATGTGATTTTTATCCTTCATTTTGTTTATATGGTGTATTGCATTTATTGATTTGCAGATATTGTTCAATGTTGCATCCCTGGAATAAAGTCCACTTGATCGTAGTGTATGATCTTATACACCATGTATTACTAGAATTGTGTATGCTCCAGTAATGGAGCATATTGCTGGATCTGGTTTGCTAATATTTTGTTGAGGATTTTAGCATTTATGGTCATTAGAGTCATTATGGCCTATAATTTCTTTGCAGTGTGTTTATCTGGTTTTGGAATTAGGATAATGCTGACCTTGTAAAATGAGCTTGAGAATCTTTCTTCCTCTTGAATTTTATGAAATAGTTTGAGAAGGATATGTATTAATTCTTTGAATGTTTGGTAAAATTCACCTGTGAAGCCATCCAGTCCAGGACTTTTGTTTGTTGGGAGTTCTTTGATTACTGCTCAATTTCATTAGCAGAAGTCTGTCTATACAGATTTTCTGATTTTTCCTGACTCTGTTTTGGAAGATTGTATGTTTCTAGGAATTTCTCCATTTTGTCCATATTGTCCAATTTGTTGGCATTTGGTTGTTAATAATATTTTCTTACAATCCATTATATTTCTGTGGAGTCACTTATTACTCCTCCTTTTTCATTTCTGATTTTATTTATTTGGATCCTCTTTCTTTTTTTCTTGATGAGTCTGGTGAAAGGTTTATCAATCTTGTTCACCATTTCAAAGAACCATGTCTTGGTTTCACTGATCTTTTGTATTATTTTAGATTCTATTTTGTTTATTTCTGCTCTGATATTTGTTATTTCCTTTTTTTCTTCTCACTTTGGGCTTTATACTCTTTTTCTAGTTCCTTTCAGTGTTAGATTGTTTATTTGAGCTCCTTCTTGTTTCTTGAGGTAGATCTGTAATTCTATGAATTTCCCTCTTAGGACTGCTTTTGCTCTGTTCCATAGATTTTGGGTTGTTATATTCTTACTTACATTTGTTTCAAGGTATTTTTTGATGTCTTCCTTGTTTTCATTGTTAACCCATTCATTGTTTAGTCACATGTTATGTAGCTTCCATGTCTTTATGTATTTTTCAGTTTTTTTCTTGTGATTGATTCTTAGCTTCATACCATTGTGGTCAGAAAAGATGCTTGACATGGTTTCAATCTTTTGAAACTTACTGAGACTTGATATGTGTCTTAACATGTGGTCTATCTTTAAAAATGTTCCATGTGCACTTGAAAAGAACATATACTTTGCTACATTGGGAGGAAATGCTCTGAAGATATTAATCAAATCCATCTAATCTAGTGTGTCACTTAAGGCCACTGTCTCTGTGTTGATTTTCTGTCTGGAAGATCCGTCTATTGATGTTAATGTGGTGTTGAAATCCCTGACTATGACTGTATTATGGTTGATCTCTCACGTTGTGTCCATCAAGATTTGCTTTATATATTTAGGTGCTCCTATGTTGGGTGCATAAGTATTTACAAGGATTATGTCCCCTTTTTGAATTGATTCCTTTAGGATTATGTAATGCCCTTCTTTTTCTTTTGTTATGACCTTTGTTTTGAAGTCTATTTTGTCTGATATAAGTATTATGAACACAACTTTTGTTTTCATTTCCATTATCCTGAAATATCTTTTTCCATCTCTTTACTTTCAGGCTGTGTATATCTTTCTTTCTGAGGTTGATCTCTTGTAGACAGTGTAGAGAGTCATACCTCAGTACTTGTCAGCTTTAAAACTTGTCAAACCCTGTACTCATCACATTTTGATGAGAAAAAAGCATTTCAGCACACAGTGCTTGCTTGGGACTTGTCACACTTGCTAGAACTTGTATGAGTCATGACACTGCCCTGCAAGAGAAAATACTTCATTACTTGTTGTGGGCTTGGTACTCATCAGTTTCAGCACTCATCATGAGTTTCAGAATGAATTAACAACAAGTACTGAGGTACCACTGAATATTGATATGTGGGTCTTGTTTTCTTATCCATTTGGCTCCCCTATGTATTTTGATTGGGGCATTTAAACCATTTACATTAAGTGATTATTGATAGGTATGTATTTATTGCCATTTTATTCTTTATAACTATGTTCTTTTGTTTCTTTTTTCTTCTTCTCCTCCTTAAAGAAGACACTTTAACATTTCTTGTAATACTGGTTTGGTGGTAACAAATCCCTTTAGCTTTTTCTTGTCTTGGAAGCTGTTTATTTTTCCTTCACTATTAAATGATAAGCTGTCTGGGTAAAGTAGTCTTGCTTGTAGGTCCTTGTTTTTAATTACTTGTAATATTTCTTGCCAATCCCTTCTGGCCTGAAATGTTTCTGTGAGAAATCAGGTGATAGTCTAATGGGAGCATCCTTGTAGATAACTAACTGTTTCCTTGCCACTTTTAAGATTCTCCTTTGTCTTTAACCTTTGCCATTTTAGTTATGATGTATCTTGGTGTGGACCTCTATGGGTTTGTCTTGTTTGAGATTTCCTGTACTTCCTGAACTTGTGTGTCTTTTTCTTTTACCAGGTTAGGGAAGTTTTCAGTTATTATTTTTCAAATAGGTACTCAATTTCTTGCTCTCTCTCTTCTCATTCTTGTACCCCTATGATGCAAATGGTGTTACACTTCATGTTGTTCTAGAGGTCACTTAAAAAATCCTTTTTTAAAATTATATTTTATTTTTACTGCTCTTATTAGGTGTTTTCTGCTACCTTGCCTTCCAAATTACTGAGTCAGTCCTCTGCTTCATCTAACCTATTGTTTATTCCTTCTAGTCTATTCTTCATTTCAGATTGTATTCTTTATTTCTGACTGGTTCTTTTTATGATTTCTATATCCTTTTTATGCTTGCTATCTCTTTGTTGAAGTTCTCACTAAGGTCCTTGAGCATCCTTATAACCATTTTTTTTGAACTCTATATCTCATAAATGGTTTGTCTCCAGTTCATTTAGTTCTTTGCCTGAGGATTTCTTCTGTTCTTTCATTTGGTCCATGTTTCTTTGTCTCTCCATTTTGGCTGCCTCTTTGTGTTTATTTCTATGTATTAGGTAGATCTGCTATGACTTCCAGTCTTGGTAGAGTGTCCTTATGTAGTAAGTATCCTGTGGGACCCAGTGGTGCAGTCAGTCTCCTTGATACCTGAACTGGGTGCTCCAGAAATGCTCCTTGTGTGAGTTATGTGGACCCTCCTATTGTATTTGAGCCTTGATTGCTATTGGCCTGTTTGTGCATAGGGTCCACCCTCAGAACGGCTGACTGTGAGGGTTGATCTGTACCTCAGAGGGGGTGTACAAACTGCTGTGCAGATGCTAACCACAAAAAGTGACCACAAGAAGGTCAGGGAGATCCTGAAGCTGGCCACTGGGTGTATGGGTTCTAGGGCCTCTTGAGAGGAATTCTGGTGCAGACCAATGTTAGATGCTGCCTATGACTGGCTTTGGGCAACCTGTTTGGATCTATAAAGTGATCTATTGCTTGTGGCCACCACTGCTGGGCCTGGGTGTGCCTGGGAAGGATGAGGCTGCACATCAAGGCTGGCTCTTATCAGCACTAGGCTTGGGGTCAGGTCAGCAAAAGGACCAAGACACCCTAAGCTCTGCTTCTGCCTGCCTCCACCTTCCAGCTCCCTATTAGGCTTAGTCACTGAAAGAGTCTCTGGTGGTACTTGAGCTGCATGATGTCCATTTCCAGTGAGTTACCAGGTAGGGGTGAATGGTGTTCACTAGATTGATACAGGTTCCAACCCAGTGCCATTGCTAGGTCTGAGGCCACTATGCAAATGCCCCTTGGAATACCAAGTCTAGTTACTTCCTTCCATATTCCTGCAGACCTTTGTGTTGGGGAGGGGTCTCAGGGAGTCATTAAGGTGAGGCCAGTTGATTTTATCAAGCCCAAATATACTGAGATTTGGATGCATGCAGGGAAAGCTCTTCTATCAGGCATGCAAGTGAAAAATGCCTCCCTCTCCCCCATCCTAGTGCCACACAACTCAGTCTGTCCAAGATTCTGCTGGGAAGCCAAGCTCAGCTGGGTATGACATGAGTTGGGAGAATGGAGCTAGTGGCTCTCCGATGATGGGGAGGTGCTGGTCAGGCTTGTGGGAAGGTTGGAGAAATAGCCCCTGCCGCAGAACCACACAATTCAGCCTGTCCTGGATTTCTCCCAGACCTTGACAGGGCAGGGCGATCAGGAGTCAGGAGGCTGGGGCTGCCAGGTGCCTGGAGGCTTGGGCTAGTGGGTCTCCTGTGAGAAGAAGGCACCAGTGAAGTTCATGGGAAAGTGGGGGGAACAGCCCCCACACTGTAAGCCATACCACTCAATCACTGACAGTTTTTGAGTCTTCCCAGACCTCTACCCTTCTGCTCAAGCAGAATGACTTCTCAGCAGGTTTTGAGTTTTGTAGGGTAGGGCAACAGGGTCTCCAGAGGGTGGGGTATTGCATTTTCCCAGGCTGATGCTGTAAGGAGAGGAGTCTTTCATCCAAGAAAGATGGCATCTGTGGTACGGAAAAATATAATCAGCACAGGGATCCTGGTGGCTGTCCCTTTGGCTTCCTCCCCAGAGCCACAAACCCCAGTGTCTCCTTACATGATGCTAGTCCACTCCATTGTCCCTCCACTGAAGCCCAGGATGAGTGGCTATGAATGAGATTTTATGTGTTGGCCCTTTCAGAGGATGCCTGTGTCTCTTGTAGACTCCCATCTCTCCCTGGCAGACAGAATCCTCACTGATTTTCACAGCCAGGTGTTATGTTTGGTGCCTCTTCCCTGCTCTGGTGCTCTTGGCTGGGGATTCTGGCATGAGGCTGCGACCACAGCTTCTTAGGTGAAACCTTTGCAGCTGAGATATCCTTACAGAATCTCAGTTGCTACCCATGGGAGCTGAGCCAGCTCTTTTTGCATCTTCGCCCTTCCTACCAGTCTCTATATGGCTTCTTTTGTAAATCTGTGGTCATAAGACTTCTGTTCAGCTAGTCTTCAGTTGGTTATTCCTGTTCATTGTTCTATAGTTTGGTTGTAATTCCAGTTTTATTCTGTGAGGAGGTGAGTGTAACATCCACCTACTTCACTGCCATCTTGGATTCCCCCAGGAGTTGCAAAATTTACAGTAGGCATCACTGATAACATTCTTGGCACAAGAAATAGGTGGGCAAAGTTACTGACCTGTCCTCCTAGGGAAGGTACTGTCTTTCTCAGAGTTCTCTAGAGGAACAGTATGTAAAGTATATACAGTCTTGTGCCTTATAACAGTGTATCAGTCAATGACAGACCACATATATGATGATGGTCCCATAAGATTATAATGGAGCTGAAAATTCCTATTGCCTAGTGACATAGTAGCCATCATAATGCCATAGCCTAGCATAAGTGGAGAGAAGCCAGTGGTTCATGAATCAGAAGTCACAGCTCTCCGCCTAGGGCCTCTGACAGCTTCCACAGCTTCCTGGGAACCTGGTCGTAGTAGTACAATGCATTTTGTGATGATGCTGGTTTGTAAACAAACCCACTACATTGCCAATTGTTTAAAAGTACTGTATTTACTATTGTGTCATGGTTGCTTACAGTATTCAAAACAGTAACGTGCTGCACAGGTTTGTAGCCTGGGAACAGTAGGCTATATACCATATAGCCCAGGGGTGTAGTAGGCTATTCCATCTAGGTTTGTGTGAGTGCACTCTGATGTTCACACAAGGACAAAATCTCCTAAGAACACATTTCTCAAAATGTATTCCCGTAATTAAGTGGCACCTGATTGGAGCAAGGCAGGGCAGGGGGTAGGGTGGAGGGGAGAGAGAGAGAGAGAGAGAGAGAGACAGAGAGAGAGAGATATTAACTGATTGGCTATGTGATTGTGGAGGTTGGCAGGTCTGAAATATATAGGAGAGGCGTGCAGGCAAGAAATTTAAGAAAGAACTGGTGCAGTAGCCTTGAATTTGAATTCTGCAGGGCAGTAGGCTGGAAATTCAGGCAGGGTTCCTGTGTTGCAGTCTTGAGGAAAATGCCTTCTTTTTAAGAAAAATCTCAGTCTTTACTCTTAAAGCCTTTAAATGATCAGATGAGGCCTTGCACCCATATTATGAAAGGTAATCTGCTTTAGTCACAGGCTACTGATTTAAAGGTTAATAACATCTAAGAAAATATCTTCTCAGTAGCACTTAGAGTGGTATTTAACTAAATGACTGGGGCTATAACCTAGCTGAGTTGATGCATACAGTTAACCATTGCAGGCGCTTTTGGGAGTCCACCTGCTACTTGAAGTCATGTTGTGTGGCTTCCTTTTGGCTTGGACAGAACTTGAGAACACCTGATGAGAGGGAGCAGACTGGGATTCTAGGCCTGTGGTTTGTCACCCTGAGAAGCAGGGCACTGGCCTGGACTTACTGTTAATGAATTGTGGGGCCCTATTTCTTTGTCCATAAAAGATGATAACTAAGTTCCCTTTAGCTTTAGCATCCCACCCTGAGCATCAAGTAGTCCTTGCATCTATAAAATGTCACTGGAAATAACTAACACCTAGCAAAAGTTTAGTGTATGCCAAGCTCTGCTGAACATGCTTTATGTGAAATAACTAATTTAATCCTCTCAACAACCCTATTAGAGCTCCGAAATATAGAAAGAACTCATATGACTCAACACAAGGAAGACAAACAATCCAATTAAAAAATTGGCAAAAGACTTAAATAGACACTTCTCCAAGGAGGACATACAGATGGCCCATAGACATATGAAAAGATGCTTAACATCACTAGCCATCAGAGAGATGCAAATTAAAACCACAATGAGATATCACTTCACACTGATCAGAATGGCCATTGTTAATAAATCTACAAACAACCAAGTGCAGGCAAGGATGTCGAGAAAAGGGAACTCTAGTGCACTGTTGGTGGGAATGCAGACTAGTGCAGCTACTATGGAAAACAATATGGAATTTCCTTAAAAAAAACCCTAAAAATGGAACTGCCTTTTGACCCATCAATTCCACTGCTGAGATTATACCCTAAAAATCCAAACTCAGCAATTCTAAAGAACTTATGCACCCCTATGTTTGTAGCAGCACTATTTACAATAGCCAAGTTCTGGAAATAGCCTAAGTGCCCATCAGTAGATAAGTGGATCAAAAAACTGTGGTACATTTACATAGTGGAATACTATGAAGCAGAAAGAAGGAACTCCTACCTTTTGTGACTGCATGGATGGAAAAAGAGAATATACTAAATGAAATGAACCAGCTGGTGAAAGAATATACCATATGATCTCACCTAAAGGAGGAATCTAATGAACAAAGTAAACTAATGAACAAAATAGAACCATGAGCATGGAAACATGGAACAGACTGACAGTGACCAGAGGGAGGGGAGAGGGTGATAATGGTGGAAAAATGGAAAAGGACTAGTTAAAGAGCATGTATGAATGACTCATGGTCATGGACAACAGTGTGGGGACTGACTATGGGAACAGTGGGTGGGATGGGCAGAAGAGGGCAAAGGGGGAAAATTGGGACAACTATAATAGAATAACAATGAAAAAATCTTTAAAAAAGATAGCAGCTTTTCTGATCCCATTTTACAGATGAGGAAACTGAGGCATAGAGAGACTAAGTAACTTTTCCCAAGGTTTCACATCTAGTCAATGACAGAGCTAGACTTTGAATCCATACAATCAGGATCCAGAGCCTGAGCTTTAACCACCACATGATGCTATTCCTTTAGGTCACCTCAAAGGCTGTGGTAAGGAATGGATGTTTATAATGGATTTGCAAACACTTTGTACGCACTAAAAACCTATAATGGCCTTAAGGTATCAGTTTGTCCCTTGGGTACTTCCATGAGCAATCCCTCTGGAATGGAGTCTCATAATTGAATTTTATCTGGCAGCCCCTAATACATTAAGTATACAGCCAACATCAGTGATATACTATCAACAGTGGGCAGTAGAATGAACCAAGGATGTGCAAACAAACTTCCAAATGATGAGATCTCAGTTTTGAGTCCATTGCTTCATAAGAGTCAACCCTGTTTACGCTCCTTTATCAATTTCTGGAAAAATAAAGCACTGCCTGTGTTTTCTTTCTTTCTTTTTTTTCGTGCATACACATTTGAGGTGGTTCAGGCAGCAGATCTCCCTGGCAACTGGAGGCCTAAGTGCTATTTGAGCTGCTGGACATGAGAATGTGTCTGTACAGTTGCCCCTACAACAAGAGAGGACGTAAGAGATCTACTGTCATTGAGAAGGCCTTCCACAATGGCCCTTAGACTCCAAGACTGCCAAGGGGACCCCATTTCTGGACCCCATTTCAGCTACAGGCTAAATTCTGGCAAATGAGTGCTTTAGGTGCAGGTGTTTGAGGAGGCCAAGGGCAGATCAAGGGGAATTTGAAGACCTCAGTTTAATAATTCTCTCTGCTTTGATTTTTCTGTCTGCACTTTATATCTTTGAAGGTGATCCTGGCCTGCAGCCCCACCCCCAGGGCACTCTCTAGGGAAAGGGTAGGTTCCTGGAGACTTGGGCTATGGTCATAATATTTCAGCTCAGTCAGAATCTTCACCATCTCTGATTTTTTTTTCACTGAGCAAGAAAAGCCTATATACGTTGATATGGCTTGGTGGGGAACAGAATGTCCAGGATTTAGTCTGTGTTGCTTTGTAACCAGGGTAGACCTATATGCCATGATGCATAGGTCCAAGCTTCCAGAATGTGGAGTTTATATCATAGCCTTGGTTTCCTTATTTCCCACTCTTTACTCTTAGTAGGTAACTGTACTAGAAGCCTACCTATACCCTGATTGGCGTATACTGTTACTTTCCTTATTTCTCATTTTTCTTGGCACCCTTGACTACTTATTTGGTGGCAGACACTGCTGGTCAACATACATGCTCAATATCTGTGGTGGCAGATGCTCAACATTCATGCTCCTCTTTTTCCTTACTGACAGATCCCCAATTAGTGTAGAGCAGCAATGTGTCTAATTAAACATATCCCTTTATGTTAGAAGTGGCCATGGGACCCAGTTCGAGTTAATGGGATGTAAGCAGAGTCTATTGGCTGGGACTTGGAGGAAAATTATTTTATTCCTGGTCAATGGGGCAAACAATTCACCTTTCCCCTTTGCCCTTCCTCCTCCTTCTGCCTGGAACACAGAGGTTGAGCTGCTTCTGTGGCTACAAGGATGACAACCACAAGCTTAAACTGGAAGAATAGCGAGTTGGAAGGAGCCTGAGTCCTTGAAAACTTCCTCAAGCACTCACAGTAGTATTGGATTGCCTACTTTTGGACTACCTGGTGCATGAGAGGAGGGTTTCCACTGCACGCAACTGAATGTAATACAGACTGATACAACCTCTTAAGGAGAGTTTAAGAAAAACTTTCATCTTTCTTGTTCATAATGATGAATTTCTTGCCTGTCTGTCCTTGGCTGGCTCTCCTTCTTCCTGCTGCACTGTCTTCCCACCAGCACTGACCAGGCCAAGTTATGACATTTCTGATGCCCCCATAGGCAGGCTGCCCTGTTACTGTAGTTATTTTTCTGGGCTTATATGCCTTACCCTAATCTGGGAGGTGATTTGTGAAGGTCCAAGTACGTAAGGGATGATTACATTCTGTGAAGAGAAATAACATCTTTGTCACATGAATGCCAGGAACCTCTACACAGTTTTGCTGTCTTGCTTTACCCAGTAATGGAAAAGCAAAAAAGGGATATTTTATTAATTAGCTAAACTTTGAATTTTAAAGACACACCTTCTGTGTCACTCTCCAGTGGTTTGCATACAAGGTTTAGCCATAAGTCTTTGGTTGCTCTAGGACAGAAATGAGCAATACCTTGTGCTTTTGATACCATTCTTCATTCTATCCCCTTGGTGAAAATCATGGTTTGTTTATACTATTTTGTGTGTTCATTTGTTTTGAGCTCAAATCACTTCAGAATCTTCCTAGAAACCTTGCTCAAGGAAGCCATTCCTGTATCTCTGAGTCGGTATGCAAAACCAACACTTGAATGCAATTCCTGTGCTTCTTTTAAAGGGTCTCAAGGCTTCTTTAGGTCTGGTATGCCAGGATGCTAACTAAGCCTTTGGGGCTCCCACAGTACTTCTCTTTGGATAAGAAGACCAAGGCAAAGTTGCTTAGGCAAACCAAAGGAAATGAGGGGATAATGATATGCTCTTTTGTAACTACCGCTTTTAATCTGTACATCTAATCCTCCTAAACCCCCAAATTACAGCATCTGTGTATATCGTCCTGAGCTGAGGTAGGGAGATGAGTGGGACTGGAGTGGAGGGGAAGCTCATCAGATAGCACATTTTGAAGATCAGCAAATGGGAAGTGTGACAGTCAACTTCTTGGAAGGGGACAGCAGAACTGTAATTAAATTTTCTGATCTTGTTAGTCAATTTTTTCAGTCACTGCCCCTGAACCAGAGAACAGGGAGGGAGGAAGGACACTGTTGCATCAGTGGCGGCAGGGAGGGAAATGAGCTTTTCACGGATTATTGGGTTAGTTCCACTTCTCCCATTTTTTAATTTATTTGTCTGCATGTTCTCTAGAGCTGAAAAGGCTCCAAATCCTTTTCCATTTTCTTTTAATTAGATCTGATTTTGGAGTCTGCAAACTGGGGAGGGGCTCAGGTTACAATAGCAGGATGAAAACAGTTGGAAAGTCCTCTTCTCTCATCTCTTTGAATTCTGTTCAGAATTTAAGATTCTTAGTAATGAATTTCTTTTTTCTTTGCATTTCTTTTTTTCTTGAACAGTTATAGTATTGTTTGCATTGTTTATCACCTTATCCCATTTTGCCGTCTTATAGTTAAAATTCACAAACATTTCTCATGAATTTTAAAAGAAGAATATGCATTTATTTCCACAGTCTTTTCCTTTATATTCCTCTATGTATAAAAGAATACAGAAGGGACAAGTTGGTTGTGATCATTCTGGTATTTAGGGGGAGTAATACTGATTCTACATTCTCTCTTCTTTGAAATATAAAGAAGGAAAGAAAAAATTGGCTAGAAAAAGGAGCCAAATGATACCATGGTGAATAACTTGGTTTATCACTTAAAATCACTAGTGGCTACATCCTTGGGGTAAGGGCATCTGAGACCTCAGGTGAGCAAGCTGAACATAGAGTACTCAGTGGCTTGTGGGGTAACAAAAGCCATTCCATCGCTGCAGCCTGAAAGTGCTGTATGGCAGCAGATAGTCTTCCAGGTGCATTGGTGCCAAGACAGAATGCATGTCTGCTACCCACAGAGGCCTCCCATGGGCCCTCTGCACTGGAGAGTGTTTGTTTACAATTCACCCAGGGTGAGAGGCCCTCTCTGAGATTTTCTGTGTGATGGTTACAGGGCATTCTTGGAATGGTCTGACTTAACATCCAGGCTACAGAATATTGGGAAGCCAGATTTGGAAATTGCAAGTTGATGGGTAGCCATCCTCCACAGAAGCTGAAATCCAGGTTTCAAAGATAACTCCATGATGACTGACTGAGAGAAGCAGGGCACAAGTATTTAGTGATTGTGGACCAAGAAAAATGATTAAAATCTGAGCCCAAATGGAAAGCCACAAAGGCAGAAACTGAATTGTAGGTTTTGTTTTGAAGTCAATCTGCTTTGTACATGGACGAAACAAAGGAGCCTGCTCCTGGATTAGCACAGCAGAGGTTTTTGTTTTTTGTTTTTTTTTTTAAATATATTTTTAAATATATTTTATTGATTATGCTATTATAGTTGTCCATTTTCCCCCTTTCACTCCCCTCCACCCTGCACACCCTCTCTCACCCACATTCCCTCCCTTTAGTTCATGACCATGTGTCATACTTATAAGTTCTTGGCTTCTACATTTCCCATACTATTCTTACCCTCCCCCTGTCTATTTTCTACCTACCGTCTATGCTACTTATTCTCTGTACCTTTTCCCCCTCTCTCCTCCTCCCACTCTCCTGTTGCTAACCCTCCATGTGATCTCCATTTCTGTGGTTCTCTTCCTGTTCTAGCTGTTTGCTTAGCTTGTTTTTGTTTTTGTTTGTGTTTTAGGTGTGGTTGTTAATAATTGTGAGTTTGCTATATACTTTACTGTACATATTTTTTATCTTCTTTTTCTTAGATAAGTCCCTTTAAGATTTCATATAATAAGGGCTTGGTGATGATGAACTCCTTGAACTTGACCTTAACTGAGAAAAGCACTTTACCTGCCCTTCTATTCTAAATGAAAGCTTTGCTGGACAGAGCAATCTTGGATGTAGGTCCTTGCCTTTCATGACTTGGAATACCTCTTTCCAGCCCCTTCTTGCCTGCAAGGTCTCTTTTGAGAAATCAGCTGACAGTTTGATGGGAACTCCTTTGTAGACCACTTTCTCCTTTTGTCTTGGTGCTTTTAAGATTTTCTCTTTATCTTTAATCATGGGTAATGTAATTATGATGTGCCTTGGTGTGTTCCTCCTTGGGTCCAACTTCTTGGGGACTCTCTGAGCTTCCTGGACTTCCTGGAAGTCTATTTCCTTTGCCAGAATGGGGAAGTTCTCCTTCATTATTTGTTCAAATAATGTTTCTACTTGTTGCTTTTCCTCTTTTCCTTCTAGTACCCCTATAATTCAGATGTTGGAACATTTAAAGATATCCTGGAGGTTCCTAAGCCTCTCCTCATTTTCTTGAATTCTTGTTTCTTCATTCTTTTCTGATTGGATGTTTCTTTCTTCCTTCTGGTCCACTCCATTGATTTGAGTCTCAGTTTCCTTCCCATCATTATTGTTCCCTGTACATTTTCCTTTATTCACTTAGAGTAGCCTCCATTTTTTTCATCTAATTTGCGACCAAAATCAACCAGTTCTTTGAACATCCTGATTACCAGTGTTTTGAATGTGCATCTGATAGGTTGGTTATCTTTTTGTTGCTTAGTTGTATTTTTCCTGGAACTTTGATTTGTTCTTTCATTTGGGCCATTTTTTTTTTTTTTTTGTCTGGACACCCCTGTTACCTATGAGGGGTGGAGCCTTAGGTGTTCACCAGAGCGGGTCAACTCACATGGCTGGGTTGTGTGGCTGTATGTGAGGCAGGGGTTGAAGAGGGAACAATGGCACTTGCTCTGCTCTCTGCTGGATTTCAGTCACTTCCCCTGCTTCCTGAAAGCAAACTGGGTCCTTCTTGTGCTGATTCCTGTGTGGATGGGTTTGTGTATGTTCTAGGACCCTGTGGGTCTCTCCAATGAACTCTCTTGTGAGGCTGGAAGTTTCTCCTGGCATCTCAACCCCCACAGGTGTTTTCAATCAGTGTTTTGAGGCTTTATTTCCCCACGCTGGGACCCTGGGTTGGGCAGTCTGTCTTGCTCCCCAATTTTGCCTGGTTTATCTGTGCACGAATGTGGGACTGCCTGGCCTGCCAGCCGCCTTGCACGCTTCGCCCCTCCACAATCCACTGCCTCACTGGGTCCACCAGCTGCTGCTTTGCATGCCTGGGGTCTGCCAGCTGCCCTGCTGCAAGCCCTCTCCAACTGGCTGCCAGACTCCGCCCCTCCTAACGGTCTGGATGAATGTGTCTACTTTAACTCTTTGGTTGTTGGACTTCCATACAGTTTAATTTTCTGTCAGTACTGGTTGTTTTTTTTGTTGCTGTTGTTTTTAAAATATTGTTGTCCTTATTTTGGTTATGTGAGGAGGCATGGTGTGTCTACCTATGTCTCTATCTTGCCCAGAAGTCCAGCAGAGCAGAGGTTTTTAAATTTTCTATTTTATAGATATTTCATGAGTTCCTGAGAATGCCAGAGAGCCCAGCTGGTATTCTTTGTTGCCTGTTATGAATATGCCAGCATGTCACACATGAGGGCAGCATACAATTTAGCTCTGAATTTACCAACCCAGCACTGAGCCTGGCATATGTTTAAGGAAGAGATTTTCCCAGGAAGTCTGGGGAATCACAGATGGCCTGTAGAAGACAGGACCTTGAGGGATGAACAAAGTTGAAACTTGAGGAAGTACGGGAGGAGGAAGGGCATTTCTGCAGAAGGAACTTTATAAGTAATGGCATGGAAGGAGAAAATATGATAGGTACACAAGGAAAAGAAAGAAAGTTAGCTTGAGAATAAGAGTACATGATGGTGTACATTTGGGGAAAGGGCTGGTAAGATATATCAGAGCCGAACATAGAAAGCCCCAAATGTGTGACTTACATTTGTACTTTACAGAGTAGGAAATGGGGACATGGAAGGCTGGTGAGCAGGGAGGGTTGGAAACAGTGCTTAAGGAAGAATAGACTTTCTGAACCTTAGCTTCTTTGTAAAATGAAGGTGCTACTCCAATGTTCTCTCCAATTCTTTTCTCTAAGCTTCACCTCAGCTACTGTAGAAAGAGGAAACAAGTGATTGACAATTTCCATTTATCCCTGTTCTGTACAACTCTGTCTTTCCACCTTTTCTCAGAATAATGAAGGGTAAGGGAGAGGGGAGACAGAAAAAGAGATATTACAAAACAAAGGGTTTTTTTTTAGAATTCATAGCTTCACAGTTAAAGGACAAAAAAGTCTTAAAAATTCCATGGAAAATAAATCCTTAATAATACATAATTATTGTTGTTACACTTTTGTGGATGGAAGTGATATCGCTGAAGTGCTCCCTTAGGAAGAAAGCAAAATGAATTCTGGTATTTTGAAGTGAACTTTTGGAGAGCTGTCAGAGTTAGATAATAGTTGGAAAACAGATCTTCTGAAACTCAGATTCACAGAAACATCTGATGTAGTCTGGCTAAGATGCACATAAAAATAACATATTAAAGCACACACCGAGTGTAGAACTCCTCGCTGCTCTTTACCTGACTACAGCTGCCTCAGCCCCAGCCTGTTCTCTCTCCATCTGCCCCCTCTTTCCTGAGAGAGAAAAAATGACAGAAAGACCTCTTCAACTCCCCATGAATCACAGAATCGTAACTTTTTATGGCTAAAAGGGAACTTAGAGCCTTCAGCTATTTTACAGGTAACAAAATATTCCTACAAATTCAAGCTATACTAGGAAAACTAGGACAGTGAGACCCATATATATGGGTTATGTAATCAGTGTTTGTGGCAGGAATAAAGTTCAGATATTAATAAAGATGGATAAACTTTCCTCAAAGTGTTTTTCCATGAGACACTGGCCCTAACTCCCCATACCCGCCAAAGTCCAAAATGGGCTTCAGGACTTGGAAAACAAGTGGATCTGAGACTCTGGCATGGGGTGGGGTGAGAAAAATCTGGAGGGTGATGTTACATGGTCTCTCAGGCCTGGATAACTGTGAGGTTAATGAACTTGAATGAGGACATCCCTTCTTTTTCAGAGGCTTCTTCCAGGGTCCAGGCAGGCTGCCTCATTGGCCTTGACCCACATTGTATTTCCTGCCCGCAGACCTTGTCTGCCCTTTATGGACAAAGGTCAGGGAGGAAATGGCCAGAATTTCCTGCCACATCGGACATGGCAATGGAGGGACAGCTAAGCAGAGCCCCAGTCTTCTGCTGATAGCTATAGTCCTTTATACTAGCCCCAAAAACAGTAGAGAAAAACTCATTGAAGCCAATATGTGGTATTGCCTCTTGTGGATATCAGTCATTTATTATGGTCATAAAGCTGAATGAAAACAAGTAAAGATAACAATGATTTTTGAACAAATATTAAATATGTAATTTCTGACTTGAGATTGATTTATTACAAAGGCAGGGCTCAAACATGCCAGAGCTAATAAAGACATATCAGGCTTTCATTAGAACAGATATTAGAATGAAAGTGAAGCTTCAACAGACTTTTATAAAGTGAGATATAGTATGAACAGTTCTTTCATTAGGGATGAGGAAATCAAATTTTAAAACCAATGTCGACTTCGAAGTTTTTCTACTGATCATCAATTCAGCACTCATTTCCAATATTAATAACTCAACTAAGCACCTGGCAGAAGGCTTCTCTCTGCTGAGTTAATAAGTTTTTCTGTGAGCCTTCATTTGATTGATTACATCACAGTCAAGGTGACCACATAAGAAGTTGTCCTGGATATAGGATCCTCTGAAGCAATAGTTAAAGAACAAGAACTAGCTGAGGACAAACAAGTTCTATTTTCAAGTTGTTTATGAAAGTTCTAAGAAAAACAAAATCAAAATACATATAAGAGAAATTGGATTGTTTTCAATGTTTAACAAAATCTGAAGATTTTTTTAGTGTATATTACATTGCATTTTGGGGAAAATATTTCGACCTTAAAAATTCCAATAGAATATTCTTATGTAGCAAGGGAAATAAGTATGTACATATAAACAGCAAAGGTGAAGGTAAGGTAGATCAACTTGGTTCTCCACTCACACCTATGGGTTTAGGAGTCAGATGCTGAAAATGACTCCAGGGTTGAGGGAGATGACTTTCAGCTGGGATGTCCCCTGGAGAGCATCTGTATTTGTTCTTAGGAAGCCAATGAAGGCAACAAACTCTTGAAATGTTTTTGTTGGGAGAAACCTTAGCATTATTCCCCCTTCTCGCTTCCCTGTATTATACTATGAACAGGTCAGATGTATAATTTTCAAGGCTCCCAGGATGAAAATGAAGGGCAGGACCCCTATGCGAAAATTATTAAGAATTTCAAAAAGGCAACGCAGAGCTTTAAACTAAGTGTGGGAGCCTTCTGAGCCTGGGGCCCTGTGCACTGCATAGGTCACATGCTCAAGGAGACAGCCCTAACTATGCACGGGGAAGCAGGAACCACAGTGGCTCCAAGTTGTCTTCCAATAGACCTGTTTGCTCTTCTCATTGGTTACTGTTAGCCCTTAGGCACCAAAAAGTTTGGGCACAGGGGAAAGGAAGGGATAGCACCTACAGAAATCATGCCATATCCTGCTTTGGGCATAGGATCAGTCATGTTCTTCCTTCTCAGTTATCTCTTAATCAACTACACATGCAGGAGTCTCCCGTGACCCTGGGAGCCTTTATTTATTCATGTGATCTTAAACAGTGAAGGAATACAGCGACATACACTGTGCCAGGGGCCAAAGACACAGAAATGAATAAGACAAGGTACTCAACCTTGAGAAGCTCCATCTGGTGATGAGAGAACTTGGCTTTCATCTGATAACTGGCAGAGTTGCATTGCTTGTGAGGATGTAAGGGAAAATGAATTGTCATTTTCAGATAGAATAAAATATTAGCAGAGTGTGCATCAGTTTTTCATTTTTCTGGGAGGAAAGGCATGGAAAGGCATAAATCCTTTAGTAAATGACCTGTGCTTATTTATTAGTGGTTTTGGATGGGAAGGGAAAGGTGAATTGATCTTCACAGGTCAAGACTATAGGACCTTCAGAGGGAAGTGGAATCTGCTGAGTAATGGGCTCAGCAACTTCCAGAACTGAGCAGGATAGGTACCTGGACTCCTAGCAGTTGTACACGATGCCATTTGTGATACAATACAAAGTGGCCTCCCCAAGTGGTCTCCACCTTGGGCAGTTGTCCTCACAAGGTGGGTAGGAGTGTGAGCAGGGTATTTTTAGGTATACAGGCTTGCACAGAGAAATGGCCCAATAAGCTTGATTTTTTTTCACAATGTATGTCATATTAGATAAGTCCAAGAAGGGAAAACGAATCTATTGAATATCTTTAATCACTGCCTCAATTCATTTTATCTCAAGAAAGCCTTCCTGAGGAGGGGATGTATCTTCAAGTCCATGAGGAATGAGACTCATGGTTGCTGGCTTCAGAACAGCGTGTTTTTGCTTTGTATTTAATCGTGACAGACTTTTTCTTTCCCCTTCTGTGAATCTTAACTAGAATACAACAGATTTATTTTGGGTACGGTTGAAAACATTCTCATTTTCATCTTTTCTGTAAATATTTTGAAGGTGGGTAAAAACCATCTTTCAATGCTCCTCTTAGAAATATTTTTTTCTCAAACTGCGTTTACAACATATTAAACTAAATAATCATTCTAAGGACAAAGATGTTGGTTTTTCTATCTGAATAATGTGAAATAATCGGTGAGGCTGTAGGTTGGAAGACAGCATACGTGGTTGGTGTGCTGCACGATCTGAACTCAGTGGGGTTCTAGCAGCAAACTCATTCCTCCTCCCACTGCCCATTTCAGCGTGACACATGGATTTGCTCTCCCCTGATTTTAGATGGAATGCTGGGCAAATTCATAATCTTTTTTTTAGGTCACTCTCCAGTGACAAAATGTTTTCTGACCAGTTCCGGTCTCAAGAAAGTTCTTATTTCATAATTAAAATGTCCAGCCCAGTGCCACAGTCATATAACTGCATACTCTTACCAAGTTTAAAGCATTTCCCTCTGTGAGCTTTCCCAGGCTGCTTTGGGCTGGGAACTGTGGTATGGGGGAGGCGATGACAACTGCTTCTCTCTTTAAATTATTGGATTGTTATTATGATTAGTTGGGTTGGTTATTGAGCACAATTCTGTACTCCCTTCCTCTGCCATGTGCTTTTCCTTGCATTAGAATGGGCAGAATCTACTTCACCACCCCATCATTTTGGACTTGGCCAATGGAAGGGTAGTAGTTGTGACCCAGAGCTTGATAAGTGCTTGAGTGGTTTGTCTTGGTCTCTTGGATTCCTGTGGCCCCAGGGAAAAGGCCTTGCCTCAGGCAGCTCAGCCAGAATGCAGGCAGACCCCATTTGATGACAGCTCAGTGTGGCCTATGAAAACAGCAGAGCCATTCTTTGGAATTCGAGGATAACTGGAATTAAATGTTTTCCTTTTTCATCTTGGGACCTCAGGAGGAATTGAGACAAAGATAGTTCTATTTTTACATTCTGAGACATAGTAAATATATATTTTCTACTTTGAAGTTGAGAAAAAGCATAGACCCACACTGCACTACAGTTTATGCGAAGCACTTTGCACAGTGCCTGGCACATGGTAAGCACTCAATAAATAGAAACTCATTGTGGTTATTAGTATTATTAGTCAAGCTTTTTTTCCTTCAGGAACTGAAGTACCCACGGACTTTAAAATTACTGTTTATGAGTAAAGAAAGTGCCTAGGAGTTTCCTAGTTTTGGAAATTGTTCTGGGCAATTCAAATGCCACTGACTGCATTTCCCACTGAATATTAACCCAGGTTCAGGACTGGAGAGATGAAAGGTGTACACAGCCTACCTGTGGTCGGTGCTACTGTAAGGGCTTAGCTGTTTTATCTGTTGGCTCTGTTTATTCTCAGAACATTCATTAAGTGTCTAAGCTGGATATCTTCCATTTGCCCCTTGAAAGCCACTTTGCATCCTTTGCATCCTTGCTTTGGCCCAGGGAGACTGACCTGTATGGGTTGCATCAACTGTGCTCCCTTGTCATTTGGCTGTCAGTCAGGTTCAGCCACCAGGGAATCACAAGTGGGGGATCAAAGGCAGCAGAAGAGATGGATCTGGGTGTTTATTTCCCTTCCTTCCTCCCTACTGAACTTGACTTGACTTTATCACTCTACTAAACTCTATGGCTCCTGCCACACAGTTCTTGTCATAGAGCTTTTCTCCCCATGTTCCCCCAATCACCCTGCTGTTGCTAGTCACTGATTACTGCATGGTCTCTTACGATTTCTCCCAACCAGTGCATCTCAATTTTGGTTGCACATTAGAATCATCTGGGGAGTTAAAAAAAATTCCAACCTGATGTCCATGCTGTGCTCAGGACCAGCGTTGTCTGTTGGAAATACAGTTTGAACCACATATGTAATCTCAGATTTTCCTAGTAGCCACGTTATTACAGATGAAATTAATTTCTATAATATATTTTATATAACCCAGTAGGGCCAAAAATGTTACCATTTCAATAAAAATCATTCTAAAATGTATTAAAAGATATTTTGTGGTTTTGGTATTAATCCTTCAAAATTTGGTACATATCTTACTCTTAAAAAACATCACAATTTGGATCAGCCACATTGTTCAGTAGCCACATGTGGCTACCTTATGGGGTAGTGCAGCTTTAGACTAATTGGATTAGATTCTCTGGGGATGCACCCTAGGCAGTGTTTTTCTAAGACTTTCTAGGTCATTTAATGTGTAACAAGGTTGAGGGCCACCATCTTTTTAAAAAAATATTTAAAATATGTTTACTGATTTTAGAGAGAGGAAGGGAAAGAGAGAAACATCGATGTGAGAGAGAAATGTTGATTGGTTGACTTCCATACATTCCCTGACTGGGATCATACCCACAACCTAGGTATGTGCCTTGACTGGGAATCAAACCCCCAACATTTTGGGGTAGAGGTTGATGGTCCAACCAACTAAGCCACACCAGCAAGGGCAAGAGCCACGGTTTTAAACCATGCTCACATCTTTGTAAATAGCCTTTTATTAAACTCTTCAAATTGCCTGATTCGAAAATACCATCTATTTGGTGCTTGTGCACAGCCCTGGCTAAGAATATGGAGATGGTTTAGGTAGAGTGCCTGCCTTCTGGGAGCTCCAGTGTTCAGCAGAAGACAAACAGGTCAGTAGGCTGTCACAGTGTGAAGAGCAGGGCTCAATGGTCCTATAGACAGACCAAGTGCTTCTTCGGAAGACCAGCAGATGGGGCCATCAACAAAGTGAGAAAGGGTTTTTAACTTTGTTGCCTACCCAGACTCTGGAAACTATTATTTACATACCTCTTATCCAGAAGTCCTGCAGGTGTGTTGCTATATACACAGGCCCCCAATCTTGGGCACTGTTTTAAAGTAATCGGTGAGCTCCAGTAGTGTCAGACTTCTCAGGTGAGGAGGTCCTGCAATGTGGGCAGGAAGGGAGTCCAGAGAATGCCTGTAGCTGTTGCAGAAGACATTGAGGAAATAAAAAAGCATCAAGGTTTCTGGACACTCAATTTGAACTCTATTAAATGTAACATGGGTCTTTTGAGAGAGGTGTTTGTTGGGGGTTCAACTGTGCTCTGCTCAGAGAATGGCCTGTGGGGACAGATCTGTCACAGGTGCCTGGTTTGAGATGGAGGGGTCCCTTCAGTCTGTTTGTGAGCCAGCCAGTTTTGTAATTGAAGGTGAGCCTGACCCAAGAACTCTGGGCTCTGTGGATAAGGCCACTCAGCCTGACCATCCTGTGAGCTCATCATGGGTAGTGTGTCTATTTGGGCCCCTTCCATTTGGCCCCATGGGGACCACGGGATGATGTCAGAGTCCCTGCATCATATGCAGTGACAAACAAGCAACAAAGTGAAACACTCATTCACAGAGGCTTGCTGCCTGTCTCTCCAAGTGGCCCATTTTATCCTGAGGCAGTTCTGAGCATATAAATGTACATTTTTGTGGTGAAACACTGCAGAAGGCCATTTATGAAAGGGGCAAGAAAAAAAGATAATCACTGTTGTTTTAGCATTGATCTAGAAACAACAGCCAAGGCAGTTATAAGAAAGAAGAAATAAGTATCAATATCATAAAGGAGAAACAAGAAACAAAATTATCATTCTATGCAGTTGATACTATTGTACACAAACCAAGAGATTTTTATGGAAGAATTATTAGAAACAATAAAAGAATAATAAGGTAGCTAGTTATAAAAATCAATATATAAAAATCAATAGCTTTTTTATCTTTAACATTTTACTTTGAAATGTATCATGTATACATACAAACATATATGTGTACATAGTTAATTGAAAAATATATGTACAATGTAAAACTAGAGGAGCAACCAAACTCTCTGATCACATTTCCTCTTCCTTCCACTGTTAAACATTGCCTTGCTTTATTTACTTTGTGGTATTGCCACAATTGCATGTATCTGTAATTAATATGTCGTTAATTTTGCTATTTGTGATTTGCTTGTTTCATTCATCATTATGTTTCTCAGTCATCCATGTTGATCATGTAGCTGTCATTTATTCACTTTCTTTTCTCTGTAGTACTTCATCATCTGACTGTATGCCATCCCTTCTCTGAAATTCTGAATGTAAAAAACGACTTGAATGATGTTTATGGTACTGGTCCAGTTTAGTGTGAGAATTCATGTTTTTACTTGAGAAAGTGTATCTGAATTTGAGGTCTTGCATAACATGTGTACATATATATGCATACACATACATTTATATGTGTATATATGCGCACATATATTATACATGTATACACACATTATCTATCTTATTTCTAAAATTAAAACAGAACTCACTGCATCTTGGGTAAAAGGTTATTGACCTGTCCCATACTTGATTCAACCATCCCCACGTCAGTGGCCATGTGCGCTGTATTTTGTACGTTGTTTAGTGCATGCATGCCAGAGTTTTCCTGGATCCAGGAGTGGAAATGCTGGGTCATGAAATATGTACATGTTCAGCTTTACAAGAAACCCAGTTGTCAAAGATGGTTAAATCAATTTTTATGTCTACTGACAGTATAAATTGTTCTCTGCTCACATTCTTACTAGTGTTTAGTGCTGTGAGACTAACATTTTTTCAATCTGTAGAATGAATATTTGTATATCTTTGTGGTTTAAACTTTTATTTTTCTGATTACTAATGAGTTTGTGAATCTTTCCATATATTTGTTGGCCATACAGATTTTATCCTTTGTGAAGTGCTTGATACATCTTTCGCTATTTTTCCATAGTTTTTTGCCTTTTTCTTATTTATTTGTAAGAGTACTTTATGTATTAAATATAAAAATCCTGTATTATTTATCTCCTTACATTTGTGGCTTATTTTTCTCTTTCTCAATGTTATATTTTGATTAACAGAATTTATTTAAATTTAGTTGAATTTATTTCACTTTAACTTTTGTTTTCTTTTGGTGTCTCAATACATCCATTTTTATACTACAGCCATAAAGACATTTTTCTAATAAAGTTTTATAGTTTTAACTTTTACAATTGAGGTTTTAATTTACCTGGAAACAGGTTTTATAAATGATGTGAACTAGTATTACATTTTTTTTCTATAAGGATAACCCATTGATCCAGTTCTATTTGTTGAAAAATACTTCTTTTTCTCATTGATTTACCTCTGTCACAGAGAAAGTGTGTGCATATGAGTGAGTCTATTTCTGGGTTTCTGTTCTGTTTCACTAGTTTATTTGTCTCTCCCTGCATCAATGCCATATTGTTATAATTATTTTATTTTCAGTATAAAAATTGATATTTGATTCTTCTTTGTGTCCTAGATGTTATCAGTTATTTGTATTTTTATATAAACTTTAAAGTAATTTGTTGATTTTCACACACACACATCACAAACATAATGTGAAGAACTAACATCTCTATAATGAATCTTCCAAACCATGAGCAAAGTGTCTATCTTCAATATTTAAATTTTGTCTTTCAATAAAGTTTTATAATTTTCAATGGAGAGTTTTTTAACACATTTTGTTAGGTACTTACTATTTTAAAATGCTATTGTCAAGGGTTGGTGTCATTTAAAAATTTCAGTTTCTGTTTATTGCTGGTATACAGAAATGCAATTGAGTTTGAAAATTTTTTAAACAATACAATTCACAGGCTTGATTTAATATAGATGTATTTAGAAACATTTACCAATTAATTATAGTACATTTTTCTCAAGCACACCTGGAGCACTTACAAGTACTGACCATGCTGCAGAGCATCTCTGTGTCATACATACCACATCATGTGTCCACAATTTAAGGATTACAAAAAAAAAAAAACAAAAAAAAAAACACTTGGGAGAAAAAACTTATGTCTTCAGAAAAAAAATGTAAGGCATTCTTATTAAACTAATGTACATATTAAAACTTGTCAAATAGCTCAGGCTGCACTTAAAAAGAAATTATAAAAGTATTCTTAAAAACATATATAAGCAGAAAGGCTAAAATTTAATGGTCTAAATGTTGAAGGAAAGGACTTAGAAAATAGGACAAAGATGAAAAAAGAAATAATAAAATAATAGAAATAAGAGTTGAAACAAAAAGTATAAGACAAACATATGATAAAAAAGATCAACAGAGCTAAAATGAAATGGATCTGGGAAATGATAAAACACGCGCAACAAATTTAGGATTGAAAATGGGGCCAATTTAAAGATACAGCATACCTGTAGAAAGGTAATAAGAGAATAATGTGGATGGTTTATACCTATAATATTAAAATGTTCTTAAAACATCTAGAAAATATAATGAAAGAAAACTGGATCAATAAAAACAGAAAATAATCTTTGCAAAGAATGAACAAACATACCCAGACAGTTTTATAGGTGAATTTTATAAACTTTAAACTTTTATACAGAGTCTCCCAGATAACTGAACAATAGAACACCCCCCCTTCAATTTATTATACAAAATAACCATGGCTCCAAAATTTGAGTGAGGCAGTTGTCCCTCAGTATCCTCAGGAGGACTGGTGCCAGGATGGCCAGATATATCCAAATCCACAGATTTCAATATAGCAAATGGTGTGTGTAGCTTTTGCATGTAGCATGTGTTTGCATATGGACTACAGCAGGGTGTACCTATGTATCACTGTATTTGCGTGGACTCACCATAGTGCTCAGGATATGAAAATTCAAGGTTTGCTCTTGGAACTTTCTGGGATTTTTTTCCAAGTATTTTTGCCTCATGGTTAGTTGACTTCATAGATTTGAAACCTGTGAATATGGAGGGCTGACTGTATATTTCAGGCCAACTGGTTCATGAACCTACATGAAAAAAACAAAACAAAGTCAAACTCCCTAAATATTGATGGATTGGATCCAGGCAATATACATAAAAATGTAATAGATTGTATCAGAAGTTATATTTTAGGCATTTAAAGTTGGTTTCATGTTGTAAATTCTCTCAATAATTTCACTACCTTAATAGTTCAAGGGGGTATAAACTGGTCTCAAGTGATGCGGAAAATCATTTGACAGAATTCAGTCCATGTATCATAAATTAAGGGACAGAGGAATGGTTTCCCTAGGTATTGCTACTTGCATCTTTAACACAAATCTAATATTAATTGCCACTTTCACTTGTCCAAAATAATGCAAGGATGTTAGCATACTTTAATTTTCATTTACCCTCTCCGGCTTATATGCATGTTTAAATTTAAATGTATTTTAAGTCCCTTGGGTCTTTAGTTGCCCAGTTTTATATTCAATATTTGTATAGATTTATCCCCATTTTTGGTGATCCTTCTGTCCTGCATTTCTAATTTTCTTCTAGAGATCATTATTCTTCTGCCTCTAGAGAATCCTTTGAAGTTTCTTTAGTGAGAGTCTTCTGTGATGAACACTCTTGGATTTTTTGTTCTGTGCATCATTTTTTTAAAAACTTTTTTTTTCAAGAGTATTTTCACAAAAAGTGTAGGTTGACAGTCTTTTTCCTTATATCACTTTTAGCAGATTAGTCAGCGGAATTTTGGCTTTCATTGTTTCTGTTGAGAAATTAACTTCCTATTGTTGCTCCTTAGAAAATTATCTAACATTTTTCTCCAGCTGCTTTTAAGATTTGCTTATTGTCTTTGTTTTGAGGTAGTTTTATGATGATATGTCTAGTGTTTTCTTTTTGCTTTTTTTTTTTGTTTGTGGTTCACAGGGCTTCTTGAACATATTGATTGATGTTTTTTCATATGTTTTGCAAAGTTCTAAGCCATTATCACTTCAAATTACTATTTTTCTTAGTCTACCTTGCTTTCTTCTGAGGATTTGTTTAAAAATAAATTACACTTCACACAATCTTCAGTATCTTTTATCTTCTGTCCTGTTTTCTTCCTCCCCTCATCCATTTGTCTCTCCTTTCTTTATTGTGGATATTATCTTCTAGCATACTTCAAGTCACAAATTCAACTTTGGCCTTTTTCCAGTCTGCACTTAAATTCATCTAATGGGTTGCTTATTTATTTGTTGGTTTATTTACTTTGTTTTATTATTTTTTTAGCATTAAAATTTTCACTTGGTTCTTTTTTATGTTTTCTAGTCCTCTTCTGAAATTCTCAATTTTGTCTTTTATTTCTTTGAGTACACATATAGTTATTTCAAAGTCTGTGTTTGATAAACCAATGTTTGGATCTCTTATAAATGCTGTCAGAGAAAAATTATTGCCAAGAATTGGGCTAGTCTGCTTGGGTCTCTGTTCTCCCTCAAATCCTGGCTTTGTAATTCTTCACTATTTTGTTAGCCTTCTAGTTCTTTAAGCAATTAAAAAATAAGTTTGGCCCAATTCTTATAGTATCTTACAGGAATATTGATCTGAGTTACCTAGTCTACCATTTCAGAAAGTGAAAGTTTCTGACTATCCTGTTTTTTTAAATATGAGCATTTATTACTTTTATAATTTTAAAAGTTCACATTTAAAAAATAAGGTAGAATTTTATGCTCTGACATGGTAAGCTTACTAAAGAAAAACAGTGCAAAATAAGGCACAGAACATTATGCATAACATAATGTTAATACCAATATCTAGCATTTATTGAATGCCTATTATGTACCAGGAACTGTTCTAAGGGCTTTAAAAGTATTGTCTAATTTACTTCTCAAAAGATTCCTAAGGGGTAGTTACTGTTATTAGCCCCATTTTATAGATGAGGAAACTGAGAGGTTAATGAACACACATCTGGTATGCTACAGACTCGAGATTTGAATCAAGCTGTCTGACTCTAGAGCCCTTGATGTAAACCCCTGTATTAATTATTCATGGACGTATATATAACACCCGCCCCTCAAATTGTTCAAAGAATGTATCAAATAACTAACAATAGTTTCTTATGGGCTTTGAAGATGAATGAAGATTTTGCTTTTTAATTCTGTGTCTGTGCTATCCAATATGGTAGCCTGTAGCCACACATGACTATTTAAACTTCAGTTCATCAAAATTAAATAAAAATGAAAATCAGTTCCTCAGTCTCAGTAGCTAGCTATATTTCTGATGCGCTCGATAGCTACAGGTGGCTAATGGCAACTGTATTGAACAGCACAGATATAGAACATTTCCATCATCAAAGAGAGTTTTATTGGACAGTGTGCTCTAAAGAGTTCAATAGTGTTTGAATATTTTTTTATAACAAGCATGTAGTCATGATTTACTTGTGTAGTTAGACAAGAAGGATCAATGAGAAAAAAAGAAACTGTTTATTCAAAACAGAAATCTTTTTTTCCCTCCTATTATTTGATCATACTTTTTCTTACCTTTTATCTTCTGGACTCAGAGCATCTATTTCTCCTAAAAATTGCTGTTTTGTGTGTGTATTTAAAAGCAACACAACACAGAAGTCAGTGAAAAGCTCATTACAATAAAACGATGGTGGGTTTCCTGGAAATATAGTGGCATCTACTTAGGGCCACATGCCTCTTCACTATTTGGAAGCATTTAAAATGTACATTGTTGTTTTTAAGACACATTAACTAAATCATAGGCATCTGAAAAGGGCTTTCTTGGAAGCATGTTAGTAAAATATTGATAATTTATTTTACTAAGGCTTAAGCTCATTGATTGTATATTTCTGTGAAGTTTAAAGCTGTGAAATGGAAAAATTAATTTAAAAAGTACCATTTGCATTTGTGGAATATACAAAGAACCATGATACCTTTGGACTAGAGAGAATGTCTTCCTTTGTCCTAACGAGTCAGTATAGCATCAGTCTCATCTTCTAAGTCTTCCAACAAAGTAAGACTGCCAATGTTTGGTCTGGGCATGATTAAACTTCTAATAACTCAAGTTCTCTCATGTGGAATACAGAGTGGACTGATATAGGTGGCTACAGGTGGCAAGACTAGAACCAGTAGGGGGACCAACAGAAAAACATTTTAACCATTTGAATTCCAGCAGTGAAAAAAGTTACATGCAATCTAATGAGCTCTCTTCCCTGGCACTAAAAGAGTTTAGGAAGCATTGCAAAGGCCCATGGTATCAGGCAGAGGATTTCTCTGTTGGAGAGGCAGCCAATATAATAGGATGAACTTTTGTTATACTCTCACATCCTATGGCTTTTCTTGCATTGTTTACCCATGAGATTATCACTGGTTGAACCTAGCTTAAGCAAAGTTATTGTCTAGAAAAAACCCTTAATCAGTGGCTGACAGGTTTATTTCTCCATCCATAAGGGTGTCAGTTTCATTGTAAATTAGATATAGCTTTGTTCTACATTGTCTTCTTTTCAGGATCTGGGAAGAAGAACTAGTTCCTATCTGGAACATCACTGATTTTGTGGCAGAAAACAAATGGAAATATGGCTGAATCATACAATAGCTTTGGAACTTCAGATCTAAAATGTCACAGGTCACTTCTACTCCCATTTGAATGGGCAAGGCAGGTCATTTGACCAAATCTGATGTCAATGAGTGGAACTATAATCCTCTTATAAGAATGGGAAGCACATACTGAAAGCAATGAAAAAAAACCCCCTACAACATAAGTTAATAGAAAGAAGTCAAATGTGGACTGAAAATGAGTTCTGATGAAATGGAACAAGTCAAATGGAACTGAATGCCATGATTAGTCCTTCCTTTCCTTCTTTCTCCTACCTTCCTCCTTTTCTTTCTCTGTCTTCCTTCCTTTCTTGAAGCTTCCTCCTTCAATTTTAGACACTGAGGTGCATCTCAAGGATACAGATATAAACAATATGAATTTTTGTCCTGGATAAAATTTTGTCCTGGATAAACTCATAGTCTAGTGCTATAAAAGGATAAATTCATAGTCCTCTGAGTACACAAAGGAAGGAGGAACATTTAATTCAGAATTTTAGAGAGGAAAGAGTGATTTATATAAGGCCTCCTAGAAAAGGCCAGAGAGCACAAAAAAAGATCATATTCCAGATGGAGGGAACTGTATTTGTAAAAGTACCAACATGGGAGAGGTGGGAGAAGGCAGGGCTTTATCTGGAGACAGATTATTAGACGTAAGTGGATAGTGGCTACCGTACTAGGCAGCACAGATGCAAGTTCAGTGTAGATGAAACCTGGACTTGAGAAAGGAAGACGGAGAAAGGTGAAAACAGATGGAGCTTTAAACAATGACAGTGTGAGGAAATACATCAGCCACTCCACAAATGTTCCCTAAGTGCTAATTTTGGGCCAGTCTACTATTTACTAAGTGGCTGCTAGGAGCATTGTGTAGAAGAAGGTCTGGAAACACCAGTGGTGTAGAGAAACAGGTGGTGTTTCCAAGTTTTATACTGAGAGACTTCTTTGAAAACGGCAGATTGAACATAAGCACTTAGTGTTTATCCATCCTGAAACATCACTTAAAATATACTAAAGGGTTCCCTGAAAGGAGGAAAAAGTCTTATAAGAACGAGGAGAATATGAGAAGAGATAACACCTACACCAACATGACTGCTGGGAAGACTGTTTGGATGATAACTGACTTCGCAGCCATGGCAAAACTAAATCCTAACTCAGCAGCAGTAAGATCAAGAGGTAACAACTTCTGTTCCAAGACCCACAAAGTTTCTCTAATTGGTGGCACTGGGTTTCCCCAAAAGTAAGGCTGAAGGTAGAATTTAAAAAGAACTGGTTGAAAAACTAGTTTTAAGATGAGATTGGAAGCTGCCTCTCTTACTTCCTCAATCCTCTTTACCATTGCATGCAGCTGGATAGCAGACTGGAGATTATAGATTTGTTATCATGACAGACTGAAAACAGAGGGTCTCCAAAATGGGGTAACAGTGAGCAAAGCTGGAAATGAGGGTACTGTTGTGAATATAAGATGACTGGGTGAATATTTGCATATCAAATACTGTGTAAATAGAGGGTGATTTACATATTGAACATTGAAACCCCAGCTTTCCGTCCCACTGGAACCAGGTTTATCGCTGACTGCTCTGTAGATTCTGCTTATTACAAGAGGAAGGACCAATAGATAGCAACCTCAGGGGTACCCCAAGAAATGGTCTAGCCAGATTGTCATGGCTGGTGAGGCCCTCCCAGAGCTTCCATTTGGCTTCTGAGTGTTCCACTTCCACTGAGTTTTTAGGTTTGCAATTATTGTGCTATTGTTGTGGTCTCTGAATGTCACTGTTTCTTAGCCTCCCATTTTTCCTCTCTTTGAGAATATTAATAATAATTTCCCAAGTTTTCATTTTCTCAAACACTCTGTTCCCTCCTTACAGTTATAGGCTTGTGTTTCAGTCCCAATCTGTCATATTAGATATTTCCTCAATTGACTGATGTTTCTCAGCTGTCCAATTGTGTTTATTTTCTAGAACACAGAGCAGAAGCACAAGATGGAAAAAAGATAATAAAAATTAAAAAGATTAGAAGATAGTTTATAAGATAAAACAAACAAGTGGAGTTCCAGAAAAGAAGAACAGAGAATTGGCAAAAGGAAAAATCAAAAAGGAAGAAAGGGTGCTCATACAAAGCCAAAGGGGTTTAGGATTGAGGGTGGAAGATGGGGATGGCTGGGGTGGGGGGAGTGGTGGGGGAAAAATGGAGACAACTGTACTTGAACAATAATGAAAAAAAGAGAGACAGGGGACAAGGAATAATTCAAAATGTCTCAGAACTGAAGGAGGTAAGTTTCTAGACTAAAAGGGACCGACCGCCTAGTGCCTTACCTACAGGATAAAAATTGATCCTGGTCTCAAGGCACATTGTGAAATTTGAAGACACAGGGAAAATAGAAGATCCTTCATGATCCTAAGAGGAAAACATACAAAACCCCCCAAATGATCAGGAATCTAAGTGGTATTAGACTTTCCAACAGTAAGTTTAATAGAAGAGAGTGGGAAATGCCTTCAGATTTCCAAGGTAAAATAATCTTGATTCATTAATTCTATTTTAATCGAATAATAAATTGTTATCAGGATAGAAAAAGACATTTTCCTATATGTAAAGTCTCAAAAGAAGTATCACCTCTATTTTTTGGGAGGGGGAGGGGGAATGATAGTGGAGTATATGCTCCTTCAAAATTAGAGTAAATCAAGAAAGTGAATAACATCGATCCTGAAAATAGGGGGCTCAGCATAGTAGAGAGGCAAAAGGACCCTGGTTTTGCAGTAGGGTGATGGCTGAGCAGCAAGCCCGGAGAGTAACCAGTTCAGACTGGAGCAGGTCAGTAGCCTCCTAAAGCAGTATCTCCAAGTGGGTAAACTGATACCTTAATATGTTCAAATATACACACCTGGCAGAGTTAGTTGAGTTAGTATTAAGTACAAAGAGACTGAAGCAATCAAACAAGCAAAAAAGGCAATTAAAAATGCAAGTGAAAACAAAATGTACAGAGAAGAAAAAGTACTTGTAGTATATACTGCATGGCTTGCTTGAGCACAGCATTTAGATAGTTGCAGTAATGGAAATACTGGATGTTGATCTCTAACCAAAATTCATTGGAACTATATGGGTAGGATGAAAAAACTGACAGGGGTTGGTACTTTTTGTGTAAAGAGCAGAGAGTAACTATTTTAGGCTTGTGGGCCACGTGGTCTCTGTTGCAACTACTCACCTTTGCTGTTCCAACCCTGAAGCCCTTGTGGGTAATACACAAGCAAGTGAGTGTGGTTGTGTTCTATTTAAAACTTTATTTATGAAGGCAGGTGGTAGGCCAAGGGCCACTGTTTGCTGACCCCCTGATTAGAAATATGTGTATGCAGAAAACGAGGTGAGGTGAAAAAACAGAACTAAGCCTTCACATTTTATAGTGGGAAGCCAAGAGTTAATGCCTGAAATTAAAACAAAAAACAAAAAACAACCAAACCCCAAACCCCAAAGTAATAATCTAAGCATATTTTTTCAAGATATGGAGATAAATACCAAATGAAAACTGGGAGATGGCTGTTTATTGTATGAATGCAAGATTTGTAGTAGGACTGCTTGTTTCTTTAACTCGTGTGTTCATGTACCTTGGATAAAAATAGCTAAATTAAAAAATAAAATTAATTAAAACTCATGTGGGCAGAGAACTGTAGTCTGTGTTTCATTAGGGAAGAAAGAAAGATGAGGTCACTGAGTTCACTGGGAGGAGGGGACAAAGGACACTGAGACTCAGGCAGAGTTTTTACTCTTGCCATCCCCCCATCTCTACCCTGAGATGGGCTCCCTGGGGCACATGGACCATGGGCACATTTGCCCAATAAGGATTTGTGAGTGGTGGCTGGAAAACATGTATGCCTGTTAACTTCAGGCTTGTCAGCAGCTTTCAGGTCTGTGATGCTGTCCGTGGTGACTGGCACAAACTCCAGTATAGCTGTCACTTGTGAGGATGGTGGGCATCTGTGGTCAAGACCCTCAGAGGCTCTGGCTTGAGATGCTCTTCCGTTGTTGTACACAGGTAGGTCAGTTGCTCAGCAGGTGGGGAGCTATCTGCAGAGCAGAGCTGGGCAGCCCAGCAGGATGTGGGTTGGCCACGAAGCATAGCTAGGTAGGAAGGCCCATGATGCGAGATGATTGTGTTGGAGCCTCACCTGAGTTGTGCCCAGGCAGGGGCAACAGAACACACATATCCCAACACTTCTGTTGGGATATGTGTGTCTGATGTACTCTGGAGCCTCTATAATCAAGCAGAGGGCTCACAGCAGATTAATGAAGCTAATTTCTGACTGGGATCATCATTTGTGAATCATCGTGTTTGTGCTCATTAAATAAATTATCGGTGTCTTCCCAGGCATTATAGATGCTTTGTAAATGAAGGCTCTTCATAAATAATTTGTTTCTGCTTGTGCTGGGATCAGGGAGGAGGAAGTGGGGGCAACCAGGAGGAGGGGAGAGGAGGCTGGAGGCCAGAGGTGCCGGAAAGGGCTGAGGTGGGAGGATCAGGAGTGAGGGAGGAGTCGGACCTGAGGTGAGGGTGGTCTGACTCTGGCCCTGGCCCCCAGGTGAGCAGGGCCTCCCCCTGTACCCCATACCCCTGCCACTGAAATTAGTACCTGGAACACATTAGGCCTTTTAGATCGGCTGCCTGCCACTAAGTGGGCAAAGACTCCTCTCAAGATTGGGCGTGAGACTGACTATACATCTGCCTCTTCCTGATCGCCACCCCCTTCTCTCAGGCCTTTGCTTAAAACCCACTTACAGCTGGGACCTGTGGGGTAAGAATTCCCAAAAGCATATATTTCATAAGACAAAAGCCTGGGATGGATAAAGATCTGAAAAGTGATTTGCCCACACTGTTTATGATAAAGATAAAATATGAAATAGCAGATGTGAAGGATACTTACTGGGAAGGAAGGAGGAGAAAGCCCTCTAGGACTTCATCCTTTGAGGTGCATTGTTAACAGGTACGGTGGGAGTACAGCAGCCCCTCAATTTGTCCTGTCTGGATTTCTGGGAACCCAGAGTACCTGTTCCATAAAAATAATGTAGTAAGGGGAGGATGAGTTCCCAGGTCAGCCTGCAAAATATCAGTGGTTTCACCACAGCCCAGGCAGCTGGTCCTTTGGAGCCACAGCAAGATGTCCCCAGGGACCTAGGTGGGGACACTGAGGCTATCCTTTGAGAGATGCCTGAGGTCCACAGGGGAGACCTGTGTAGGAGACAGTTGGCAAAGAAGCATCCTGGCCTGGTGGCTTGATTGAGCAAATTGAAGCTATGCCTAGAAAATGGTGCAGCAGTGAGGCTGGCTCCTGGTTAACAGTGCAATTCCAAATGAAGACGTGTCACAAAGGCCCACCTAGCAGGGCCCATCCCAGCACGAAGCAGTGAAGTGGGGGCTGGTGCTCTGCATCCCCAATAGTCATGCCATCTGCCAAGTGTGGGAGTGTGTGTGTGTGTGTGTGTGTGTGTGTGTATGTGTATGTGTATGGAGTGGGGGCATCGTGTCCATAAAGCCTTCTTTGCGTTTGTCACTTACCAGCAAACTATCAGTAATATGCCCTTCACAAGAAGCTCTGCCTCATCAGGTGTTCATGAGCATCTAATGGTTTAACAAACTGGCACCTGGTGACTTCGTGACTCTCTGGAAGTGTGGTTGGCACCCTAAATAAGACCCACTCCTAACACCTGTCATTGAGGTTTCCAACCTCTCAGATCAGCTTGCTTTCATAGGCCCTCTGCAAATGTCTTTGCATTTGAATACCTACCCATAGTACCCATAGCAGACCTGTGTCCTGGAAGGGAGTGGGGGACAGGCCACAGACTGTGGGATGCAGAATAAGGAAGAACAAATGGGTTTCTTCTTTTTCAAGGTGCAGGGCTGGTCTTGGTGGTGGTGGGTGTTGAGCACTTTGTCATGCAATCACCTTCATTCATACCAGCTTCTACTCTGCAGTGTTTATTGAGCACTTACTGTGTGCCAGGTACCACTCTGGGTGCTAACAGATCCTTGTTCTCATGGAGTTTGCATCTATTTATATCTATGGATGAGTTTGTGTGTGTGTGCCTTCAGGTGTACAGAAAATAAATAAGCATATAAGTCTAGCAAGTTCAAATAGTGATGACTACCATGAAGAAGGCAGGAGATATGACAGAATGGCAGTTGGATTTTGGTCAGCAATGGTCTCTCTGAATGGAGACATTTGGGCATAGACTGAGTGAGTGGTCAGGGAAGATGGAGGGGCAGAGAGTTCCAGGTAGAGAAACGGCAAGTCCAGAAAGCAGAGGAAGCACAGAGAACCCAGAGACAGGAGTCAGGCCAGGTGAGCTGGGGCTTGAGAGAGCAGGAGTGGGATTTGGTGAGCCTGGGGAAAATTTTCCTGGGTCTTCTAGTCCAGATTAGGAGTACAGATTTTCTAAATGCAGTGGTAAGGGCATTCCATGACCTAATCTGAAGTTTTAAAAGCTAACAAGGACCCTAGCTAGTGTGGCTCAGTGGACTGAGCACAGGACTGTGAAACAAAGGGTCACTAGTTTGATTCCCAGTCAGGGCACACGCCTGAGTTGCAGGTCCCCAGTAGGGGGTGCGTGAGGGACAACCACACATTGATGTTTCTCTCCTTTTGTCTCTCCCTTCCCCTCTCTCTAAAAATAAATAAACAAAATCTTTTTAAAAAAAGCTAAATGGAGACTAGACTGTAGTGGGGTGAGGCAGAGAGTGAGAAGGAGAGTTAGAAGGTTATTTCAATAATATTGGGGAGTCACTGAACTATCCCCCCTTTCATTTTCCCATCTTTTCCAAATGAGATCTCCATTCTGTAAGCTCTGTGTGTCTCAGGTAAAAGTTTGAAGGGAAGAAAGCACTCTCCTTAAACAAATTCTTCTTAGGATTGGGCCGTTAATATACAGTATATCTTTTTAAAGGCTTATTAACCACTGTGGATTTCTGATTGGTAGAATTTCAGGTGGGGAAGGGACGGCTTTCTGGCTAACCTGGCTGGGGCTGACATTTACAGTAAAGCTTCTCAAATTTGACTGTGTTAAAATGCAGAGTCCTAGTCAGTAGGCCTGTGAAGGGCCCTGCAGTTTTGCTTTTCTAGGACATTCCCAGGTGATACTATGCTGCCTGTCCTTAGATTATACTTTGAGTTGTAAGGTATTAGAGGACTTGGTTTCATGTGTTAGAGACAGCTCTGAGTATTAAGTATAACATTCTGGTTATTTATTCATTCATTTGTTCTGAAGGGTATCAGAATATCTCACCCCCAAATGTGCTGCTTTGGCATAGGATTGTTTTGAGCTGGAGGCAATTGAGAAAAAGACACAGGGAGATTTCTCTGCTCTCTGTCTTTCTGCTTAAATGCAAGGCATAAATTTCCCTTTCTGAAGGTGGCATAAATTCTGCCTGTCCCCTCACCTCCAGTTCCTGTACCGTGAGGAGGAGAGCGACTCTTATCACCAGAGACAGAGGGCCAGCACTGAGGCGAGTATGCATGAACAAACCTTCCTAAATAACCCTTATCTACCACTAGTTTCTCCTATATATTTACCTTCCCACAATTGACCTCCATTAAAAATCTCCTTTCCTCTTCTAGTCACTTCTCCACAATTTGTCACCCATTGTTAAAATGGTATCCAAAGCTCCAACTTTAACTGTTTCTTTGGGTTTTTCATTTTTCTTCTATATAGCCCTGTGCATGTAAAAGTATTAACATCTAATAAAATTTGTATGCTTTTCTTCTGTTAGTTTGTCTGTTGCAATTTAATTTGCAGTCTCCAGATACAGAACTTAAGAGGGCAGAGGATGAGTTTTTCTTCCCCTACAGTTCATTCGTTCAAATGTTTGTTGGTTACTAGGGACCATCATATTGAAGGAGTTGAAAGAGTTTTCTGAGAAGGTTGCCAAAACATATGTTTTTATTGAGTCTTTGGAAAGCTGGACATGTCTGGATTCTAGTATTCCTGATTCCCAGCCAGCAATGTGCTAGTAAATGTTTAAAAACTGTCTGAGAAAAAAGGTCTTGATTTATAGCATTTATTGATATCTGCGATGTAAATCGTTCACCAAGGCTGACTTCCAGCTACCAACATGACATTACTTAATGTAGATATAAATCATTCAACAGACACTATAGATAACCTCAAGAACCTAAATAATAGTCAAGTATAGTCAAATAATTAGGAAATGATGAGCTTTTAGTATTTTATGCTTCTGATTTTAACATAATTTATTTCAGTGTAAGTCTTGAAAATTATTTTTTAATAATGGCTGTGCTTAATAACTGACTCACAAAATTTCTGACAATTTAGCAATTTCTTCCTCAGTCCCTTTTTGGCCTCAGGGTCCAAATAAAACCCCTCTCCTGTAAACACTGTGCATCTCAGATAATGGTGTCCAAGAAAAGGAAGCAATTTCCTTCTCTGCCACTGCCTCAGGCCCCACCCATGCTCAACCTTCCTCCCATTCTTGCTTTCAGGTGAGTTTTGGGTCTCAGAATTCTGATCCCTTTCCAAATTTTTGTGGTGGGTGATGGTAATGATGGCAGAGATTTTAAAGATGATAGAGGATAGGAAAAATGAGGATGATAATGAATGTGACTAGGGTGGAAAAAGGGAACTATCTTAAATGCCAAGTCTTGTGCCCCTTGCTGTCTTAACTACATTGTCTTTGAAACAGGTGAGCAGTCTGAGGCCCAGAGAGGAGGTGGCATTTGCCTAAGGTCACACAGCTAGAAGTTCTAGAATTTAGATTGAAATCTACCAGTCTCTGACACCAAATTGGCCTGCTTAAGGAAAATTTTATAGATATAGATATATATCTGTATACACACGTACTTGGACATATGTGTATATATCTCTATATATAGTTTAAAAAGAAAGTGAATTCTAAAGGCATAGGATGAAAATGAACAGTGCAGTGCCCCATCACTTCCCATTCCATTGCTACTCCATAGAGGCAAGCATTTTCAATTCTTTTTACTATTCTGGTGTTTGCCTCAATATATTCAATGCTTATACCACTATGTCCTGAATTTTCAGCTTTAAATATTATTTGTTGATTTCTAAATGTGAAAGATGAAGATTTGACTTTCTTATATTCCACTCTCTTCTGTCTGCCCTTCAATACACACACATATACATGCAGAATCACACCACTGCTGCTTCTCTAACTTACCAATATATTTTTATCATACTTTTGGTTTGCTCTTCATTCATGTGTACATTGTGACTGTAAATATTAGTTACAGCTGAGCCATGCAATGTACTATTATCATTTTTTTGTAATACACTATTATTAAATTTACTTTCAGGAGCTAGTATTTATTTTTTCCAGAGTTAATACTCCTTTTGCTTTCCTTGACTGCTTAATTTTCTAGTATCAATAACTAATTCATCCCACAATTCTTTTAACAATTTTTCTTTTAGGGAATATCCATCCTGGATTTCTCTATCCCTTTGCTATCTGCACTTACTGCTTGTTAAGCTAAGTACAGCTGTTGTCCTGGAATTTCCTTTCCACTCTCCTGGAAATTCCCTTCACTTTTTTTTATGTTGGACTCCTTGTTCTTGTATACCACATTTTCCTTTGACTCACAATCATTGTACTGGGGTACATTTTGCAGTATCTTTCTGAAAATAAACACATGGGAGATACCTTTTTTTGAGAACTGGCATGTCTGAAATGTTTTTATTCTACTTGTACACATAATTACTGTATTTTGCCATGCATAACATACACTTTTTTGCCAAAATATTTGAGGGAAAAATAAGGATGTGCATTATACATGAGTATAATGATTACATACCATGGGTATAATAATGACATGTATAGTGTGCACAAAAACTTGGGTGCACATTATACACCACAAAATATGGTAACAGTTTGGCTGAATATAGAATTTTAGGTTGGAAATCATTTCCCCTGATGATTCTGGAGACACTGCCTTATTGTATTCCAGGTCTGAGAAATCAATTGCCATTTAAATAGCCAACTCCCTCTGCCCCCAATCTTTTGTTTCTCTATGGAATCTCTTAGAATTGCCCCTTTCCTATATATATGACAATTTTTATTTAAAAATTTTAATTCTGAGGTTCCAGCCAAGATGGAGGTGTAGGTAAATATGCTTTGCTTCCTCACACAGCCAAAAGAAGGATAACAACCAATTTAAAAAGAAAAAAGCAACTAGAACTAACAAAAAATCAAGCTGTATGGAAATCTGACAACCAAGGAGTTAAAGAAGAAACATTCATCCAGACTGGTAGGAGGGACAGAGATGGGCAGTGGGGACAGAGAGGACAAGTGACAAGGCAGTGACTGGCAGACGGGTCCCACATTTGCATGCAGATAAACTGGAAAGGAGACAAACCTCGCAACCCAGGGTTCCAGTGTGAGGAAATAAAGCCTGGAAACTTCTGGATGTAAAAACCTGTGGGGGTTGTGGCAGCAGGAGAAACTTCCAGTCTCACAAGAGAGTCTGTTGGAGGAGCCCACAGAATCTTAGAATGTACACAAGCCCACCCACCTGGGAATCAGCACCTGAAAGGGCACAATCCACTTGTGCGAAGCAAGGGAAGTGGCAGAAAGTGGGGCAAGAGCCAAGCAAGCTAGCAAGTGGCTTTGTTCCCTCTCTGACCCCTCCCTCACACACAGTGTCACAACACAGTAAAATGCGTTGTCTCACCCTGGAGAATACCTAAGGCTCCACCCTTTACAACATTAACAGGTGCACCGAGAAAAAGAAATATGGCCCAAATGAAAGAACAGATCAAAGCTCCAGAAAAACAACTAAGCAACAAAGAGCTGACCTATCAGATGCAGAGTTCAAATCATTGGTAATCAGGATGCTCACAGAAATGGTTGAGTATGGTTGCAAAATAGAGGAAAAGGGGAAGGCTATTAAAAGTGAAATAAAAGAAAATATACAGAGAACCAACAATGGAGGGAAGGAAAATGGGGCTCAAATCAATGATTTGGAACAAAAGGAAGAAATAAGCATCTAATTGGAACAGAATGAAGAAAGAAGAATTCAAAAAAAAAATGAGGAGAGGCTGAAGAACCTCTGGGACAACTTTAAATGTTCCAATATCTGAATCATAGGGGTGCCAGAAGGAGAAGAGGAAGAGCAAGGAGAGAATCTTAAAAGCAGCAAGATAAAAGGAGACAGTTACCTACAAAGGAGTTCCCATAACACTGTCAGCTGATTTCTCAAAAGAATCCTTGCAGGCAAGAAGGGGCTGGAAAGAAGTATTTGAAGTCGTGAAAGGCTACATCGAAGATTACTCTATCCAGCAAAGCTATCATTTAAAATGGAAGGGCAGGTAAAGTGCTTCCCAGATAAGATAAAGTTAAAGGAGTTCATCATCACCAAGCCCTTATTATATGAAATGTTAAAGGGACTTATCTAAGAAAAAGAAGAAGATCAAAAACTATAAACAGTAAAATGACAACAAATTCACAACTATCAACAAGTGAACCTAAAAAATGAAAACAAAACCTAAGCAAACAGCTAGAACAGGAACAAAATCACAGAAATGAAGATCATGTGGAGGGTTATCAGTGGGGAGGGGGAGGGAGGAGAATGGGGGGAAAGCTACAGGGATTAATTAAGAAGCATAATTGGTAGGCACAAAATAGGGGGCAGTTAAGAATAGTATAGAAAATGAAGAAGCCATAGAAATTATATGTATAACCCATGGATATGAACTAAGGCAGTGGGGGAGAATGCTGGATGGAGGGGGATGCAGGGCAGAGGGGGATAAAGGGGAGAAGAATTGGGACAAGTGTAATAGCATAATCAATAAAATATATTTAAAAATAAAAATAAAATTTTAAATTCTTTGGTGATGCCCTTAATTTATAGTTCAAATATTCTACTGAATTTTTCATCTCTGCTGTCATATTTCTAATTCTCAAGAGCTCATTTTTTCATTCTATGAGTGTTTCTTATTAGGGCCTTCTGTTCTTGTTTCATGGGCGTAGTATGTTCTCCTTTTACTTTGAGAGTATGTATTATTTCACCTTCCCCTCTGAATTCTTCTGTTTATTTCAGTTTATTTCTTTTGGACAATGAAAGCCTTCTCAAATCTTTGATGAGCTTTGGTTGTCAGTTGGCATTTAAGAATGGGCCACTGAAAAGTTGGTTGAAAGCTGTGTTTGCCTGGGCTGTATGTGCTGATGGTGGGCTTCATTGTAGGGAGAATTGGCTTGGCCCTTTCACTGGGGAGCCAACTATCAGTGTCTGTATGTCTGTTGGGCTGGTTTTTTCCAATAAGTTTCTGCCAACTTTTTGCCCAGGAGGCATAAATCAGCTTGCTATTATAGGAGCCAAGTATGGGAAAGAGTCCTGGGGATTCACGGATTCAACACAACAACTATCACTTAATTCCCTTGTTTTTACCATGGCACTTGAACCCTCATGTCTTCTGGTCCCTCAGTATAGAAGCTCTCTGGTTAGACCTTAACAGAGAGTAAACGTCTAGCTTTCTGCTGTGGTGGAGGTAGGGATGTGGAGTGTCAATTGTTTCTTATAAAGATATTTATCCTCTACTACTGTTCTACTTGCACCCCCACTTTCAGAGGAGCTAGTGCCTCCAATCCCTGAAACTTTCTGTGATTCTGCAGTGAAATCAGCTGTTCTTTGGCCTTCGTTGCCAATGGCATACATTCCAGCCCTCTTCATCACCACTTGTCTGTTTTTCTCCTCTGCTTTTCCAGCTCTGTGAGGCAGAGCAAGTCCTGAAGAGGTCCCTTTCTGTAGTTCCAGTGTTCCTGAAGATCATCCTCTTCTCTGGGCTTCTGAGGCTTGATTATTATAAAAGTTACCCAGAATCATTCATAAAATCACTTTTTTCCTTAAGCTGGTTTAGAGTTGGGTTTCTACCACAATTCGAAGAGCTCTAACTAATACAGAGGGCTAGTGGGACTGAACACTTGATTAACCAGAAAAATCTAATACCATTTTGATCTTTTTCTTTAAAGCAAATATCATGAAACTGCATTAGAGGCTGTCCCCAAAAATGGGCATTGAGGGATTGGTGTTGATTCTGGCTTGCTCATCAGAGCTTCTCTGATATGTCCAGATAAAGCCTCCCTGGGCTCAGTTCTCAGCCTGCATCCTGCCTATTCACACTTACTTGACGTTTTTGCTACCTCCACTGTGCCATCTCATTGCCATGTTGTTTAACTACTAATATGAGAATATCTCATCTCTCCAGTTAGTGTCTCCTTGAGTCCAGCATAGTGCTATGAATGTATATAGCTGATTCATCATAAAAAATGAATTAAGGCATTTATATTGTTTGTGTTTGGATATGGAAGAGTTACTCTAACTTCTTGCTCTTAGTATATACTTTCAGCATCTAATAATGATATTACTTACTAAGTGTTACTATATGCTAGATCCTTGATCTTTTACCTAATTTTCCCAACAATGCTCTGAGATAGGTAACATTATTCCCATTTTATGGATGAGGAAAGAGAATCTCAGAGAGATTACTATATGTGAAGGTCATACCTTTAGTGAGTGGCAGAGTTGGGGTTTGAACCCATGCTGGTCATATTCCAAAGCCCACACTTTGCACCTCTACCCTTACCGCCTGTCAGTTTTCCAATTTACCTTCTGCCTGCTGCAATTTAAACCTTTGATTTCTGATTGCTTTCACCACAAAACATAACTTTTAGGACCATATACAATATTTCAATCATACAGGCACTTAGCAAATTTCAAATCTATCCATCAGCCCCTCTCCAAAATAAAAGAGGATGACACACTATATGAAACAAGGCTGCTATAGCCAAGTGCCTCATGGAGAGAGTGCAGCAAGAGCTGTTGGAGTTATTTTGGATGGTACAAGGAGTAACTTGTGAAATGGAGAAATTAGAATGGATCTTGGGTGCACTTCCAAAGAATGAGCTCCATTAGTGCAGTCTCTCCTGGGGAGTTCTGTGATGGAAACTCATTGCTGGAGTTATTTAAAAATGAACTATCAAAATTCTTCAGGGACCAATCCTGTGCTGATAAGGGGTGGACCAGATACTTAAAGAGGACATTTTTGTCTCTGATTTCTGTAAAAACTACTGTTCTTATGGTACACTGAGATTTGTGATGAATTTCCATTTCTGCCTAAGTATCCAAGAGCTGAAAGTGAATGATGTGCCAGGCTCTGGGACAACTGGAGGAAGTTTCTCCCTGTGGATGTGTTCCTCTGTGTTTTTTTCAGGGTTCTTCTTGCTGGTGGTGAGCCTCAAGGCCCCTGAGTCCTGGCCGGGGTAACTTCTGGGTGTGCAGTACCATGAAAACAGCTCTAACCCCCACCTAACTCTCAGTGCCGCTACTTGAGTATACAAGTCTGTGGTCCCCAGCCAGGGCTGCAAGGCAGCTGGGAATAGTGACATATGCTAAATAGTCTGACTCCCAAAGAGCAGGAGCAGGCCTGCTGAGAGGCCCATAAAACCCCTGCCTACAATTCCCTGCCTCCATATGCTGCAAGAGGTGTTTGTTTGGCTTTGGGCTGGTGGTTAGGAGGAAAATCTGCTAATGGTATTGTTTGCTAACTTAATTGTTCTGTTTGATCTGAGGCTCTTCTAGGGAGCAGAGGGAAATGCAATGTTTGATCAGGGTTTTCCTCAAGCAAAGGTTACCTCACAACGGTGCTGAGAAGAGGAAGAAAGGAAAAAGAGTTGCAGAAAAGGGAAGATGAGGAAGTCAATGGATGCTTCTCTAGGCTCTGGGTGGGGCTGAGGTTCATATGCAATGAGCAAGTTAGCCAAGACCATGGGCAGGGTCTGGAACCCAGTTAAAGCAGAGGTCTTCTCTGGCTGAAGGAAATGTAAGGCATCACATATTTCTTTTTATTTATAATGTCTACATTATGTATTTCCAAAGAAGATTTTTATAGATTATAATAAAGAGTTCATATAACACAGGGTGGGACAAGAGTAGGTTTACCATTGTTCACTTGGAAAATAATACAATAGTTAATAAATAGTAATACAGGAATAAACTCTGTTTCATGTATTCATAACTGTAAACCAGTTTTGCCCCACCCTGCATAACACTACTGAAACAAAAGATCAGATACTAACTACACTGAGGATGGGGAGAAATAGTCATATCAAAACCCTAACCTGATTGGATTACCAAAAACTAAGCATCAAATTAGTCCTGGATGTCTGGAAATTAAGCTAAGGCATAGGTGGAAGTACCTAGGAGATCTGATTTTCACTGTCTAATAAAGGGATACCTATCAGATCAAGAGAAGAGAGAAATTATTTTTTATTCTAAATTTTGAGGAGATATATTGAAGAAATAAATTTCCTTTGATCTCCAACTCATGGTGGTGTTGTAAAATAAATAGAATTATTGAGACCAAAATATTTTCTAAAATATGCCAGAAGGGCCGCATGTATGGTGATCTTGTTATCGTTGGTGACAGTTCCTTCAACAGCAATTTTATTTTTGGACTGGCTTCCCCAGGTAAATGAGACAAGGTAGGGTATGCCGAGAGCATCCACACCACCCGCTGAATTCCATCAGCAAATCTAGCGTCATTTGTTTTCAAACTAAATGGCTGGGGATTGGGAAACTGAAGCTTTTTGTATAGATGCTATGATCAAAGAACAATTTTCCAGAAGAAAAACTCACAGGGAATGCTAAGAGGGGAAGAGGAAGTGAAGACTGAGACAGGAAGCTCCTCATTTTAACAAAGAATGACTGCTCCAATCTAAAGCTGCAGCTTTACTTATAACCTATTAAATTTTTCTCACTTTTCTCTGCTTTTCAGTTTTTGTCCAAGAGTGAGTGGGAACCAACGAAGTATTTACAAATTTTGCAAATAACATGTGTTCTTGGTGCTTCTGCCAGTTTTTTCCAACCCTAGAACAGGGGTTTTGAGATGAGCATACTGATTCTGAATCCACAGAAGTTAGGGTCTAATGCATGTGTGTGTGTTTATAAGCTCACCACTGATTCTGATGTGCAGAGAAGTGGCAGGCCTCTTGTCTGTGCGATTCTAGGGTTGAGGGACAGGTATGCTCAATGGGGATTCAGAGACTGGAATTAAGTAGAAAGGTAGTTATAGCTCTGTGTTTTTCTTACCACTACATTCACATATTTTTAGGACTATAGGAGAACCCAAGCCAGTGCAACTTGCTGTTTAGTACCCCACACTGTGAGATCTTAACCATTTCCAGAGCCACCTATTTGCATAAATCATATTCACAAACTAAAGCATGTTGAAGAAGATAGGAAGGTAAGACTCTTAACCTGGACTTCACTTGTGTGCCACCCAGTATTCAATTTCCTTTTGAGGAGCCACTGTCAACTGCACCTCTATTCATATGCAATGGGGAGAGTTGTTGGTCAGCTGCAGGAGTGAACTTTTGACTCATCCTGGGCCTTCAGAGTATCATACATCCTGGTTCAGGGATGAGCATGTGTTCAATGAGAGCCAATAATGCACAATAATGTATATGTCGGTACCACTGGAGTAGAGATAAGCTTCTTGCTGGTTACTCCAAGCAGAATGTCTAACATGAGCTTGTAGCTATAGGGGCCCTCTTCAGGAGGATGAAGGTTCTGAAGCCACTATGGAAGGCAAAAGTGAGCAATGAAAAAAACCAGGAGTTCACAATGTTGATTGAGTCCCTGGATCAAACCATCCCTGAAGCTAGGCCTCCCCATGGGTTTTTCTGTTTTGCAAATGTGAACCTTTCTGATATCTGATTTCTTCATGTGTAAAATAGCAATGCTCAGTTACTTCTTCAGGCTACTGAGAGGGTTGAATAAGAAAATCTAGCACATGTTACATGGTGCATGGTAGATGCTCAATAAATGGAAGTCTCCTCTCATTCTCCTCCTACCTTGTCAATTGATGGGAGCTTTAAACACTTTGTAATTTCATGGGTTAGACAGATCAGTGCCAGTCAATTCAACTTAATTAAGCAGGTGTTTTCTGCACTCAGCCATGAGATCCTCTCTCCCCTCCTTTGTGCTGTCTGGCACTCTTTTCTCTATTAGTTTTCCTATTGCATAAAGTCCCATTTCTTTGCAGTTGATTCCCTGTCTCCCCTGTGGGAATGTGAGAGCCCCTAGGACAGGGATGGCATCTTCTTCAACTCTGTACTCCTGGAATCAGTATAGGATCTGGTCCAGAACTTCTCAAGCTTCTACTGGGTGGGCCAGATTGTGCTAGGCCTACAGATGGCCCATTGCATTTCACTGTCATAATGATGCAGGAGTGACTGAGTTTGAGTTGAGGAATGCTTGAGCTTTTAAGCCTGAGCTTGTGTTCTTTCTTGGTGTAAAGGTCAGAATGCCCCCCTTTTTTTTGGTGGGGGAGTGGTGCAAGTATCAGAGGTGCTATCAACCTGCCTTAATCAAAGGAGAAATTCACTGGCTCATGTCATTAAAATGTTTGGAGGAAGAGTTGGTTTTAAGCATGGGTCAGTGCTGGTTCCTCCCCATACCAGGAATCTGTGCCTGTAACTCTTCTCATTCTGCTTTTCCTCTTGGTTGGGCTCCTCACATGGGGTGGCACAAGCTACCAGCAGCTCCAGTCTCTCACCATTCTCCCCATTTCCAGCAGAAAGAGAACTTTGCCCTAATTTCTACAAGAGTCAGGATCTGCTGCTCATTGGTCTAGAAAGGGCTATGTTCTCATCTTTGCACCAATCAGTGTAGCTGGGGGTGTGAAACACTCTGGATAGTTCTGTGTTGAGTGACAGCTTCTGAATGAAGGGCAGCATCATCCCAAACCTCATGGGTGGAGATGAGAGGTGCTGTGACCAGAAGAATGGAAAGGATGCTAGAGTACACAAAGGACAGATGCTCTCTTCTGTGGTCTGGCCTCCCCTCCCCTCTGGCAGCCTGGGGTCTTCCCTTGGACTCACTGAAGTCTGGTGGGCTCTACAGATATCCACCTAAATACCTATGGCACCTCCTGGACCTGACATTTAGTTTCCCATGGTGGTGCTTTATCTTCTTAACCTTGCAGAGGCTCCTTGAGGATTTGCATAATAATACCACGTAGGACACACAATACTCTGTCAAACTCCTGATTGTCTATAGAAACACTAAGGCTTGAGTCAGCCACCTACCCTATTCTAGTTACTTCCTAGTTTGTACAGGAAGAGGTCAGGTGTGGCAAACAGAGCCTATGGGCAGCAGCTCCTCTTTCCTGCTCTCCTGCCCAGGCAGGACACCTCAGAGCCCTTCTTCACCCAGGGATCCAGGTAGCCTCTGTTACCAGTTGAAGAGTTGATACTTTAGAAGGAATCTGGTCACCATCTTTGAATCCTTCCACTAGAATGTTCTATGTCTCAACATGATTTCCTTAGTAAAGAATCTGCTGTCCACAGACCATATATATTAGATGTTCTAGAAATTTCTAGCTTAGCATGAAAACCAGTTATTCCTTATTCACAGTTTCCCATGGATGCAGTTGGATAACTCCAACAAGCAAGTCACAGTGCTTTGAATACCCAGCCAATGAATTTGAATGCCAAACTTGTTAGAGACCCTGCGGGGAGGGAGCCAAGGATCCCAACCTGCTCAGCAATTCAAAGTAGTGTTACCTGGTGGTCAACTCCAGCCCTCTTCCCAGGGATGCAAAATGAAAGGCTTGGAGAGGGAACTGCACCATGCTCAGGAAGCTTAGGCACTGGTGAGCCTGCACATGCAGTCATTTAAGCTTTGACACAGGCCAAATCTGCAAAGGGAAATGGAGTGCCTTTGCTCTCTGTAATCTTATCTTTGTTTATTTCTTTGCTAATAATAAAACTGGAAAATGTGGGTTATTATGGAGGACTGTGAGGCTACCTGAAGAACACAAAGCTTCTGATGGGGCAATAGACCCTCTACTGAGTGTAAAAACAGTGGCCTGACCTTATTCAGAGAGGAGGCAAAGTCTCCACTTGTGTTTCAGGGTGGAAGGGGTGGAGAATGCTATGGCTCTCTCTTGGCTGTCCTTGCAGTTTTAATTAATCTTAGTGGCCTGTGGTTTTTCATAAAGCCTCTGATGTTATTTCTATCATTCTCTGGCCCTCATCAAAGCCCACCTCGCACGCCCTGATGCCCTCTTCTCATTGTCCTGCTACTCCTGCCCAGGCTGACTCAGGGCCTTAGTGGACTGTGGATGTCCAAAAAAATGTAGTCCCTCAAGTGCTTTTTTGATATGCACTCCCATCTATCTCTAATCGCAGTGGCACACGGGAGACCTCTAATCACAGGCAAGTGCTATGCCACATGCCATCTGCTTCTGGCTGTTCTCTGCCTGTCTGGGCCTTTATGGAAAATGTGCTCCTTAGCACATAGGCACTTGGTGAGATGAGCAGCTGCCAGTGTCCGAGCTGAGTGGTGACAAAATCATTAATACCAGGCCCAGGGCCCTTTCTTTTCACACATTCAGTGTCCCTTGTGGGATGGAGGGTAGGCTGCTGGAGAGTGACAATGAGGATTCCACTGGCCATGGCTGTTTGCTCACCAGCTGATGGGCAGTCAGGGGTCTCACACTCACACTCTCTGCAGGGCAAAAGCTGTCCCCTGAATTAGCACAAGCAGATTCTGACACTGAATGGGCCCTTTCTCCCTCACAATTTACTTTAACTAGGATGTTTTTTTTAAATGTTTTTCATTTTATCTTTGTAATACCTTATAGTATTTTACACCGTTGTTTACACCACTTGTTTCTCTTAATAGTGTTTGGCTCTTGGTTTTTATTCTGCCCCTTTTCTCCTGGATGGCCAGGCTGGGTCACTGCAGGATCTGTCCTTGGACCTAATCTCTTCATTCTCACCACTGCCTTTGTGGTCCCTTCCTTGTGGCAGCATCTTGAATCCCCACATTAAACCCTTGACCCCAACAGCTGGTAGACCATCTCTGTCCCTAAATGTGGATGTCCAAAGCCAAACTATGACCTCTCACCCTGGACCTGCCCCTGACCTCCAATGAATGCCCCCAGACTGGAGACCTCAGTCCATGGCAGGACATGTGACAGAGGGAAGGTCTCTGACCAGAGCTAGTCCTAGAGGGGCTGCCTGTGTAGTCAGTGAGATGCCAGGAAGGGGCTGCAGAGTGGTTTGGGAGACAGAGGGGTCCCCAGGAGTGGGTGATGACATGGGTAGAGAGGACCAGAGAGCCCAGGCAGGGGCTGCAGCCTTGGGGTTTAGGGTTGGGTCCACGGCAGGCTGAGTCAGCCTATGGGTGACCATTAGGGCCTTCCAGTCCTAAGGGCACACCATATCTAGCTCCCAATTCTCCATCATCACATGGATACTTTAGTGATGATATTGCCAGGTTGGAAATACTGTGAACAGTTCTATTTCTTGGACTTGTGTATCACAATACAGTGGAGTGCCACTGTACCTCCCTTGTGGGGCTGTGGTGAAAGCTGAATGAGTTAATACCCGTTAGCATTTAGTTTTGACCCTAATGCTCTAAGCCATTCATTATTCCTAGGGCAGTTGGAGAGAAAAAGAAGAGAAACAGAGAAAGGGAGAGAAGAAAGGAGGTAGGAAGGAGTCAAAGAAGGCTACATAGAGAGGTTGAGGTTCAAGCAGGGTTTTGCAGGGTGAATCAGAGCTTGCTGTTGGATGAGAGGGCAAGGAATGGTGTGCCAGTTGCAACATGTGTACCTGCTCAGTGTTCGTTACTGGGATCTTCAGGTAAGGACACTGAGGACACCTCTTTCTACTTTATTGTGATGATTTGCCTACATGCTACCTTCTCTGCATTAGCCCGTAAAGCCCCTCAAATGACATCTGTCTTTTTTATCCTTGGATGTTTGCCTAGTCTTTCACAAAGCAAGCAAGCACTCAAATATTTGTTGAAGGAATGAATTACTTTCTCTGAAAGGTAACATTTTGACTGTAGGATATACTGCACATAAAATAGATTATGTACATTACTTCTTGTTATAAACTCTGAGTGAGGGCTCAACTTTCTCCCGGGGAGATATGAGACCATCTCCTTCATAGTGATGCTATTTTTCCACTGTTCTCTGTGACCCATTCCGGGACCCTCTGCTATTCCAAGCATCACACATGTGACTATGACAAATGCCACCAAGAAAGAGGCTAGTTGTCTATTTTGGCACGTGTGCCTTGGGTGTTTTTTTTTTTTTTTTTTTTTTTTTTCTTGGTACGATGATGGGTTGTAGCATTAAGGTCAGAGGAGATGGGTTTGTGTCCAGGCTTTACCAATTAGCAGCTGTCTTACCTAGCCTCTCTAGTCCCCCATTTCTCTGTCTGTAAATTGAGGGAGTTATCTTTCTTAGGTGTCTGAGAGCCAGAAGCACAGGGTCCTGTCTCCTGCCTACTGGTGTCTCTGTGTTTGAATCAGTTCCTTTTACCCAAGGTTACTGTTCCCTTTTGGTTTATCTCTTGATAGTGAGGTAGCTAACTATAGAGATAAGGCACTCTCACTCTGGGATCAGACAGGCTACCTAGATTTGAATCCTGGTCCTGTCACTTAGTGGCTGTGTGACTTCAGGCAAGTTACTTGATCTCTCTGTGCTTCGGTTTCTTAATCTATAAAATGGGGATGATAGTGGTTCTTGTCTCATTGGATTGCTGTGGGGCTTCAATGAGTCATTATAGTGCTTAGGATAGTGCCCGGCACATGGTAAGCTCTTTATGAACCTTAGCTATTTCTCTTTTACCAAACTTTGGGGATAGGGTCAGTGCTGGGAGGATAGAAAGCTCCTGGAAAGACACCCCATCACCCACACAGAGGTGCAAATGGGCTTCACCTGTATCTCAGCTTGCCTGATACTCCCTGGATACTGGGGGCCATGTTACCTCCACAGCTAAGTCATGGTTTGCCTGATGCAGGCATTGAAATGAAGAAAGATTTCCTTCCTTCTTGGAGGGGACAAAGGCATTTGGGAAGGTCAGAAGTAAACTTCTGTTGTGGGGGTGCGGAATTCATCAAGAAGAGACATGTGTGGAATGATATTTAACAGTTAACGAGAGGTGTTCCTTATCCCTCCCATATGTCCCTTGTCCCCATGGCCCGTTCCCAACCAAGCTAGACTATTCCAAGTTTATTTTTTCAGGAGAGTGGTTTCATAATATAAGAGAGAAAACAAAATCCATTTTTGGTTTTTAGGATTCAAAAGTGTAGTCCTCAGTAGGGGGAGTGAGGGCTGGAAAAAACTCTAGGAGGTTCCGTGGTGATTTATGGCAAGCTTCTCTGTCCAAGGGCAGACTGAGAGTCCCCATCCTGGGCTCGGTGGGGGCTGAGGGAAAGTGAGGGGTGTGCAGGCATGGGAGGCTCCTGTGGAGCCATGAAGGTGTGCCATTGGGCTCTCCCTTCAGGAGAGGACCTGCTGTTTGTTCAGCTGGGAGGAGTACAGTTGGCTGACAGCTCGTAGCTGCAGCATCTTCAGGATTCACCACAGATAAGCCCACACTCTTTCTGGGCAGCTCCAGTGAAAAATAACTGAGCTGGGGTAGGCAGGCTTTGCTTTGGAGCTCCCTGGTGGAGACTTTATTAGAGTTTCATGGCAGTTGAGGCTCTGCTGCTCAATCCTCTTTCTCCCCTTTTATCTTTCACAAGTGTCTTCTCCACCCAATCAATCTCTTAAACTCCTAGCTTCAACTCAGTGTCTGCTTCCTAGGAGACTGACACAGCCCCTAAGGAAGGTGTGACCCAAAGAGGAAATGGTAACCCCCCGGACAGGTTTGGGGTATGTAAAACAGAAGGAACTTGTACCCCATGCCTGGGCAGAACCCTGTTGAGGGCTCCAGAGAAAAATGGCTTCTGGTATTCCCTGACCTTTGGGGACTTAGCTTCATGGGGCATCTCTCAGCCTTGTGTGGTTTGGTATATAGGGACCTGGAAGTAGCTGGAGAGGTCTTAGGGTCAGGAATGGGGGATGACCTGAAGCATTCTGGATGAACAAATGACCAAAGACCAGATGGTATGAGGACAGCTTAGCAGATGCCAGCAAGGGTACAGGAAGATTTCCCCTACCCTTTACTCTGGCATTATGTAAGGAAACCCCACAACCCTACTAGGACAAGGTTGGGAGCGGCCCATTTTAACTAAGATTACTTCTATCCCCCAGGGGAATGGGGGCTCAAAATAGTAATGAAGTTATGTTTTAGGAAAATAAAGGAGATTGAGATTAAATATCTTGCCTACTACAGCATGTGACTTGCATTCAGTTTAAATAACATTGTCTGAAGGGCAAGAGACAGAACCTGAGGAACCAGGAGGATTTGCAAGGCCAGGGGCACGCATCTTCTCTCTCTTTCCCATTCAGGTCACATGGCACTCTATGGGTCCTCCCCAAGCGTCTTCACCCTCCCAACCAAGATATAGATGTCCTCCCTCTCTGCTGAGCGGTGGGGCCCACAGTGGAAATAGCTGCTGCTGCGATGCTGGTTTATACCAGGGCAGATTGTGAGCAGGCAAGCCAAAACCGAGGCTGGCAGGAGACTCAAGGACACAGCAGCAGACCTGAGGCGGTTTGCCTTTATCCTGAAATCAGAGGGAGTGATAGGCAGCCAGGAGCAAAGATAGGAGGGCTGAACATGGGATGGGATGGGAAGCAGCTTCAGCAGGTCTTGTCCATTGGCCAGATGAGAGCAGACATGAGCCAGCCACTGGTAAGAAGGATGCAAGACCCTGGCCAGTTCCAGGGTATCATTGGCTCTGCTGCTCTTCCTACCATAGGCAGAAAACATCTGGATGCAGAGGGATGGAGGGCATATGTGCATTTCCCAACCCCTGGACCTGAACAGCAGCTTAGGAACCCTCAACTTATCCGTGAAAGGCGATGAGGTAAAAACACGATAGGTGAAAACATGAACAGTTTACCTCAGTTTATTCTTGTCTTCCTAAATCTCTACTTTTTGTTGTGCCACACCCCTGTCTGAACAATTCCAATGCTTCCTTTTGCTTCAGTGATGAAAAGTCCAGGCTTCATCAGCCTGGCACTCAAGGACCTCCAGGGTCAGGCCCCTGACTTCTTTCTCACCATGACTGTTCTCTAACTCCTATCAACATGACCCTCAGATGGGCCCCACCCATCCGTGACCCTGTGTTCTTGGTCAAGACATTCTCCAACTGCTGCCTTCCTCCATCTCCACCAAAACAGTGTCTCTAATGTTCATGATCAGCTGGACTTTCATCTCTTCCACGAAGCTCTGTGCTTCTATCTGCTTTGCCGTTTTCACTCCATGTCCTCCCCTGCCTCCAAACATACATGAGCAAGCTACTTCTCTTCACTGACACAGAGGAACATGGAAGTAATTATCCTCACCCCTTATCTCCTCCATACCTTGCTATACCTCTTTGTGTGCCCCAAGTTAATGATGTTAAACAATAATATTCAAGGCCTAAAGTTTTTCTGAAAGACAGGATTGCTATAGGCTGTAGAGCCATATGCTAGTCAGAAAGAAGACCAGCCCTGGGACATGCAGAGCTAGATGAAGATGGTAAAGATGGGTGTAGTCTTGAGGCTGATGGGGCTCTTTTATGCAATGAGTTTGGGGAAGAAAGACGTAAGTTGTTTTGAAAGACTTTACAATGACTGCAGATAAAGGGGGCTAGAAAGGTGAAGTGGGTCTAGTTCTGGGGTAGGGGTATAGTCTGTAGGGAAGAAATATTTGCTTTTTCTGGATTGGTTGTGGGCAATAGTATGGAAAGTCCGTGTGTAAGCAGGGTGTGGTGGGATCTGGGGGTTAGCTGTTCTCTCTAGAGAAGAACAGGAATAGGCACCTGAAAGTTCATTTCAAAGTTTTGACATACATTCAGGAATGGGAACAGTCTTTTTTTTTTTTTTTTTCATTATATTTTATTGATTATGCTATTACAGTTGTCCCATTTTCCCCCCTTCATTACCCTCCACCCTGCACACCCCTCCCACCCACATTCCCCCCTTTAGTTCATGTCCATGTGTCATAAGTTCTTTAGCTTCTACATTTCCCACACTACTCTTGCCCTCCCCCTGTCTATTTTCTACCTACCATCTACGCTACTTGTTCTATGTACCTTGTCTCCCTCTCTCCTCTTCCCACTCCCCTATTGCTAACCCTCCATGTGATCTCCATTTCTGTGTTTCTGCTCCTGTTGTAGTGGTTTGCTTAGTTGGCTTTTGTTTTAGGTCTGGTTGTTAATACCTGTGAGTTTGCTGTCTTTTTCCTGTTCATATTTTTTATCTTCTTTTTCTTAGATAAGTCCCTTTAACATTTCATATAATAAGGGCTTGGTGATGATGAACTCCTT
>PVKU01008158.1:0-77110 GCA_004027475.1 Anoura caudifer
CCAAGACGTGACTGGGGGAGGAACCTCAAGTCACAGCGCCTGCGTGGGAGCTTGGAGAAGATTGGCTCCAGAAAATGGGGACACACCTGCCCAGACTCATGATGGCATCCCCAAAATACTTGGAATATACGGGAATGCTGGCAGGTGTAACTGATTGTAGGAGGAGTCGGAAATGGGGGTACAGAAGAGATTTGGCGCCGGTATTTAAACTGAGGAGCAGCAGCCAAAAAGAGAAGAGAGAATCCACGTGCCTTCCCAAGAGTTAGGACCCTCACAACCCTGTGAGGGAAAATCACCATGTGGCTTTAGCAGAGAATTTCACGTGGCTTTTCCAGAGTGGGGACCCCTTCCCCACAGCTTTGGTAGAAGAAGGACCACACGGCTTTGGGGTGCTTCCTTTTGTCTGTGTGGCCTGGGAGTAAGAGAGACTGCCTGAAAGAAGGGTGAAAGAACTCTTGCCAGTGGGCCATGAGAAGGTGCCACATGGCTTTGGATTAATTGGAGATCCTGCCTGGACAACGACACAGCTGACGGTGTCAAGAGCCTGGATCCCGGACGTGTGCTTCTCTTCCTTGCAAGTACAGTACCCTGACTTAGGGCAGAGGGAGATAGGAAGCACTGTGGGCGTCTGTGGGTATCCTGAAGGACTTTAATATTTTAATGAAGTTAAGTTGCTACTTTAACTCTGTATAGCATTAAATAAACATTTCCTTTCCTTTTCACAAATCTCTGGCTTTGAGAGGCATCTTTCCATAAGGCGGCGGACAATAATGGACCTTCTGTTTGCTCTGTAACACTTCTGCCATTTCCTCCAACTCCTTTGCTGAGGATATCCAATATGCCAAGGTGCCATACTTTGGGGTAGTTTGTCTGAACCCCACAAAAGGTTATGACAACTGTATTTTCCTTGTTGGTGACAATTTCTGGCACCTTATAACTCTGTCACATCAAACACCGTTGGGCTCAAATCCCACTTCTCTGATATTCCTATCACCATTTCTGATCTCTTACATCCTGGTGACTGCCATCTCTTTGTTTTCGGTTCCCCTTTGTTACTGTACATTATGTGTGTCTTAGGAACAAGAGACATATTTGGCTTCTGACCCAAATATCAGATTCTTTAATTTTGAAAGAAAAATCTAGTCAAACACATTTAGTATGATAATTTATATGTGTGCTTTTATTTCTATTATATTATGTTGCCAGTTTTATAACTTTCGTTTTTTCAAATATTATCCTCCTGTCTTTGTTGCCACACTAGACCCAAATTCTCTTAAGCCTCAGCTATCTCTTTTTCCCATTTGCACTTTCTTTTAATTCAGTTTTTATACAGCAGCCTAAAGAATATCTTAAATGTTTAAACCCCATCAAATCACTCCCCTGATAAAACGTTTTAATCACCATGGGTTGCAGTTGGAATATGATGCAGATTCACATGCAATCTGTCTCCTCGCCTGGCTCTCCAACCTCCTGCGATTTTTCTTTTCTGCTGAGTCACTCAGCACTGGGTTCCTCCCCCTCCTCCTCCTTCTCTGTTTCTTTAAAGTGCTGAACTCATTTGGAGTGGACTTAAGGACTTTCCCTTTACTTATTTTGGAAGTTTTTTTTTTTTTTCCTAACTTTTCAGATGGCAAGCTCCTTTCACTCCCTCAGACCTCAAAATAGATCTCACCTTCTTTGACAATGTGTGTAACATCCAATGATTTGTTCCCTCTAGAGCAGTAGGCACTAAACAAATAAATGAAATAATTACGAAGTGTGAGGTTACAAGTGTTAATGCATAAGCTTTAAGAAGTCAGGGGCCACGATCGTCTACTTAAGCATTGTATCATAGTAAGCACTCAAACATTCATGGAATGCAAAGGAAAGTGTACACTGTGTTTGCAACTACATGAAATAGATACCTAGAACTCTGCCGTCACCTTATCCATATTTTATCATATCCTCTTTCTCTTCCCTCCCTTCCCATCTGTTCATCCTACAATTACTCTACTGATGACTTTCTCCTCATTGCAAAACCCAATAGCCCTGTTACAGTGAATCTCTTACCGTATTTCTCTGCCGCCTTTTAGTGTGGGCCCCTCCCTTCTCCCTGAGAACAGGGACTCCAGGGCCAGACTACTTTAGTTTGAATCCCAGCTGCCATACTTAGCAGCTGTGCGACACTGGGAAATTTACTTATACACTTGGCCTTAGTATTCTCAGCTGTGGAGTGTGACTAGGTTTGTTATGAAAATTAAATGAGTTAATATGTGTCAGGTCTTCCAAGAGCACTGGCCGTATAAAGTAGCAATTGTGGAGGTTGTTCTTTCTCTGTGCTACAGTGCACGAGTTCTCCTCACGTTCACGACCAGTCCCATTTTGCCTCCTTCCAGAGCTCTGCACCCACCATCGGTCCCCCTGAAATTTGCCTCTCCTCTTCTCCCCAAATGCTCTCTCAGGTCATCTCACCTACTCTCCTGTCTTTACCCATCACTTTGTGGCATCTAACTATCCACAGGACCTAGGTCTAAACATTCCTAAAAACAAGTGATTGCAAATGTGTTTCTCAGTTGCTAGAAACCACTGAGAAACCAGGGAGTCTTCCATTAATTCTTTTTCACACTCACTCCACCTTTAATCTAACATCTACTCCTGCAGATGGTATTATAATGTGCAAAATGGCACATTATACATGACTCGAAGATTTGTGTTGAAGAAAACAGGTGTTTATTAACAAGTTTCCAACCTTGGGGGGAATGAGAACACTCCTGCTCAGAGCCCTTCTCTCCTATGAGACCAAAAACTTCCCTTGCTCCCCAAAAGGCTACAAGCTAAAACCATGCCCAGAATTTTCGCATTTCCTTATCTGCCTTAAGCTGGTCACACAAACAGATCTCCATCCTCTGTGGAATGCGCACTTGTAGGTTTCAGAGTCACCGTTTCCTCACAGCAGCTCTCTCTCTCCTGCAGGGTCTGGGGCTCCCTATCCTCAGTCTCCACATAACAGTCCAGAAAACATGAGCCATGCTACACTGGATCATGGTGTCCCAGATGCTGGGGCCCAGGGAGGCACGTGTCCCTGTGTGAGACCCTGCCTCCAGGAGCAGGCTTCCATCCTCTGCAGTCTAACCCCCTGGTGTGCCAGGCATCTCCTGGCCCCCAAACACTCCCATCTATGAAGGGAACAAGGCAGGAGGTCCAGGATGTCCAAATGCTGAAAGCCCAGAGAGAGAGCTTGCACCAGGCTCCAAAGTCCCATATCAAGAGAGCAACTTCTCTGAACCAAGTGCATGAGAGAGAGAGCATTCTTCCGTTAAGTCCTGCTCCCTTTAAAAACACCCCAAAATGAAGAGCTCAGCCTCCCTCTGCCAAGCCAGACCAGTTCTAGAACATGCCATTCAAAATTATTTTCCTTCAGAAATGCAGAAGTCTGTAGCTCAGCATTCCCAGTCACAGTTCAGCTCTAAACATCTCTCACGAGTCTCTGTGCAGCAACCTGAGTCCTTCTTGCAGCATCTGTTTCTATCCTGCAGAGCTGATTTTGCTCCAGCCACCAGTTCACCATTGTGTCTGTGTGCTTGGCCAGGCAGGTGCCCCTCAGTGCCACCAGCTCTGCTGCCATCTTCTGTGTGGGAGGGGCGCTGAGGATGTTTCTAACGACCTACTGACCTCTAACCCTCCAGACAGACAGGCCAACCTATACACAACCCTACAGGCAGATCTCATATTTCTCAGCATGCCCCAATTTTAAAGGCTTGACCCAGAACTTCCTGCATGGCCAAACATCCAGCTCTTCCTACAGTGCATTAATGTCTGCTATTTTTGTCAGATCCCCAGTGTCTTTGACCCTCGTTCAGCTGCCATCTTTACTCAGGGCAACAGTTTCCTAGCCATCTCCAGGCATACATGCATCTGTCCATCCTGGGTGGGGCATCTGGCCTTGCAGCTCACACAGGTGCTGTATGAGCTCCCCCTGCCCCAAGATATATCACGAGTCATTCTGCCTGCACACATTCTAGTAGTCATATTCCCAGTTCACCCTGGGCAGCAGGCTTCTTCTGCAACTCCTCCCTTCAGGAAAGCACAGGCTGTTTATCTGCCTTTGTTATACAATGTGCCTCAAACACTGTGCTTTCTGCTCTGTGGCCACTCCTCCCTGACCCCCTTGCCTTTTTTGCAAGATTTGGGGGATGGTGGGGTTTCCCTGCTTTCCAGGGACCCATGATCTGACCTACCCCATTACAATATCACCTCAGAATTTCATGAGCTCTACCTCTGCGACTCCCGTCTCCTTAGCTTCCCACCTCTAGAAATAATGTCCTCAGATCCATTCTTCATAATGCATCTTTTGCAATATTTCCAGAGTTATCCGTAGAAACCTCAGAATTTTTTTACCCTTTTCCTGGTGGGTGTCCTTCAGTCTCCTACAATGATGCTGTCAAGGTCAAGAGTGGCATTTAAGACTATCCATGATATTTTCCCAGTGACCTCTCTTGTCCCAGTTTTTAAACACATTACATCAATTTTCTTTATGGTCTAGAAATATTACCTCACTAACAATTTCTTTCATGCTATTATCTCTGCTTAAAATGACATTCCCTCTCTCTTCTCTTCTCCTTCTCTTGTGCTGGCTAACTCCAACTAACACAGTGCTTACCTCCTTCAGGAAGCTTTTCTTAACCCCAGCCCCTGACTGAACTAAGGAGTCACTTCTGAGCTCCCTTACTTTCACATGTTAGAATTCCCAATATTGTTTAACTTATTAATTATTTTATAATGATATAATCTTATATTCCCTCTTAAAAAATTTATGGTGTATAATAGAAGGAGTTTTAGGTTTAAAGGTTTTATTTTAGATCAGTAAGATATTAAAGTGTTTATTACTAAAATTGTTAATACTTATGCTGTATTGAGGCAAATGTTGACTTTTTCTTTGTAATTATCAGTTCTTTTTAAATTTATTGCAAGTTGATGAATAAAAACATGGTTAATCATTAACTAATCTAAAAATACAAGATTGTGTTTGATTCGAGAACTAAATGTATATTATATTGTGGACTTAAGTTTTAAATATGTTCAAACCCTCAAGCTTAGAAATTTTTATTTTGTTTTAAAAATAATCTTTGTGGTTTGTTACTAAATAGTAAGCTAAAAGGGACCTTCATAGGATACTGCTTGCAGACAGTTTTTTCTAATATGACATGGAAGGTGTGAATATCCTTTTTTTAAATAGATGCAAAATATAGTCTGTATAGTTTTGCATTTTTAAGTTTCTAAAAAATGTTTTAAAACATCTTGATTGCTACAGAAAAATTTTGAGAAAATGTAGACTTAAAAATCTGTTAAAGATAATCTTGAATTAGATTTACAAATTTCCTCCATCCATCCCTCCCCAAACCTCACAATACTTAACATTAATTGATGAAAATTTTCAGCTTATAAATCTAAGTAGTTCAGCTAGCCAAAAAGATGAACAAGAATTTTATGCTTAGGTACAAATGTTAAAGGTAAAGAGAATCTTAAAAGTGGCAAGAGAAAAGCAGTTAGTTACCTACAGGGGAGTTCCCATAAAACTGTTAGCTGTCTCTAAAAGTCATGAAATATTCAGTCAGGAAAAGCAGGGACCTACAGTCAAGATTGCTCTACCCAGCAAAGATATCATTTAGAATCAAAAGGCAGATAAAGAACTTCCCAGACAAGAAAAAAACTAAAGGAGTTCATCATCACCAAGCCCTTATTATATGAAATATTAAAAAGGACTCATTTAAGAAGAAGAAGAGGATAACAAATATGAACAATAAAATGGCAATGCATATATATCTATGAAGAATTGAATCTAAAAACAAACTAAGCAAACAAGAAGAACAGAGACAGAATCATAGATAGGGGAGTGTTTTGATGGTTGCCAGATGGTAGGGGGGTGTGGGGAAATGGGTGAGGAGGTGAGGGGATTAAGAAGTACAAATAGGTAGTTACAGTAAAACCATGGGGATATAAAGTACAGTATAGGAAATGGAGTAGCCAAAGAACTTTGTATATGACCCATTGACATGAACAATGGTGTGAGGATTGCCTGAGGGAGTGGGGATGGAGCTGGGTGGAAGGGCACAAAGGGGGAAAAATTGGAACAACTGTAATAGCATAATCAATAAACTATAACTAACGAATTTCATGCCTAGGTTATAATAGTCAAATAGCTGGAAAAAAATATGGGTATCTTGAAAGCAGCTAAGTCACAGCTGATGGTAACACATTACATACAGGAAAACTAAAATAAAATTATGGCTAATTTCTAATAATATAATGTGGAAGCAAGGAAAAAATGGAATAACACCTATAAAGTATTGAAAGGAAGAAACTCAGCCCAGAATTCTGTACCCAATAAGAATACCCTACAAAAATGTGAATGAATAATTTAAAAAACTTTGGGATAAACAAAAGCTGAGAGAATTTTTCACCAGTCATCTGTATCATACAACCTGCAAAAATGTCAAGCTTAAAGGAAATTAAATCAGATGAAAACTTGGATGTACAAAAACTCACAAAGAGCACTGAAAATGGATAAATGGGCATATATTTAAAAACATTATTTTTCTGTTGTAGTTTCTTCATAATACAATTATCCATTTAAAACAAAATAATATTTAGAGAATGTTTATATGCATACAAAGGTTAAATACAATTATAACAATAACAAAAAATATGGAGAAATTTGTACAAAGACATTTTCTGTTATAAGGTTACAATTTTGATGTGAAAGTGGAAAGTATAAAGAGGGAAATAAGAAGTATAAATTATCGGTGATGAAGTATTGTGGCACAATATTAATTCTCAATAAGATGCGAGTTAAGTATTACTGTTTTTCTTCTTTATAGCAACTACCAAAAATAAGCAAGCAAGATATAGCTAAGAAGCCAATAGAGGAAATAAGTGAAGCACTAAAAAATATTTAAGGCCAGAATGCAGTAAAAGAGCAACATAACAATCACAGTAAAACCAGAGGGCAAATGGAAATCAAAGAGAAGACGATATATTTAAACCAACCACATCAATGGTCATCTTAAATGTCAATTAACTAAGTCCTATAATTAAATAGCAAAAATTGCTAAAGTGTATTTTTAAAAAGCAAAACCCAACCTCATGTTTTCTGTGCAATACATCAAATATAAAGACAAAAACCTGTTAAATGTTAAAAGGTAAGAAAAAATGCACACTGAGGTTTAGAAAGTAGACACAGCCATTTTCAGATCAGAATGGTGGACTTTGAGAAAGAAGAGTATTCCCAGAAATAAGAAGGATATCTCACAATAATAAAAAAGTTAATTAACCAGGAAGATATAATAATCATAAATGTATGTGCAACATAATAAAAAAGATTTAAAATGCATAAAGCAAAACTGACAGAAGTAATGGAAGAAATGGTCAAATCTATAATCAGAGTTAAATATTTTAAAAGCCCTCTCTCAGTAATTTATAGAACATTTAGACAAGAATAAAGATATAGAGAATTTGAATTGCACTATGAACAAATGGACCTGATCAATATTTATAAAACACATGTCATAACTGCATAAAACCTATTCTTTTCAAGCACAATAAATCAAGTGTGTATATCCAAACATTAAAATTCTATGTGGCAATTAAAAGTAATTGTATATACAAAAACAGAAGAATCCCAAAATCATTACATTGAACGAAAGAAGCCAGATACAAAAGAGCTGACACTGGATGATTTTATTTACATGAAATTTTAGAGCACTAATCTACAGCAATAGAAGCCAGATCACTGGTCACCTAGGGTAGGGTTGAGGCTCAGGAACTGCAAAGAAGCGTAAAAGAAGTCTTTGAGGTGACGTAAGTGTTCTACTGCTCAATTGTGAGCATCTTAAAAAGTGCATCTGTTAGTCAAAATGTATTGAAGCATAGAAATAAATTGCTTCTATTTATTATATATAAGTTATATCTCAATATTTATTCAAAGTATATAAACAATGAATAATCATAACTCAAGACTATATAATAGTAAAAACCTATCCTGGCTTGAACAGTTAAAAAAACAAGTGAATAATGAGCACATTGTGTATTTCCTATGAATTGCTGTACAATCTCCCCATATCCTCTCAAATACGATCAGACTGCATTCTTTAGAGGGAAAAATATTTAGTTTATGTATTGATTGCTTTAAAAAAAAAAAACAGAATTGTCATGATAGCCCAACCCCGCTCTCCCCCGAAAACTTCATGAAGCTCTAGGAAACTGTGAATCACCGCTTGGGAAATCCTGCTTCGTGCACATTCCTCGTTACGTAGATCATGTTGTGTCATGATGACCTTAAACAAAACACCCCGAGTTTTCTTAGTAGACTGCAAAAATAGTGTTATGAGCCACTGGATCTCATTAGTCTTGTGATGTGAGGGTCTGGCATAGTGCCTGGCACAAAAATAAATGCTTGAAAGTGTATGTGTTGAATAAATTCATTAATCAGTGAAAGAATAAAATCTGTAAACTATTCTTATCTAATCCATAACTTGAATGTGAAAATTTTGTTTCTTTTAATATTTTTGGACATTGCAATATTGTTAATTCAAATAATGAATTATTTTTAACAAAAATAGGCAGAAAACTACAAAATAACTTTCCAAAGAAAGTTTTAGGAAAGAACAATAAAATAGAGTAGCTTGAAAATAAAAACTTTATTGATAAGAAATCTCTAACAGTTTTAAAACATCGACTATCAGCATGCTGGTTGGGTACTACTGACAAAACAACACATTTATACAAATACTAAACTTTTCCTTTTTTTCCTTTGCAAGCAAAATTTTGAGCTTCAGATAGAAAAGAATTAAAATATTATGTGGGAAGCTAGAAAAAATCTTTTAGAAATGTTCAATGATTGTTATTTTTTATTAACTGATATTCAGTCTTTGACCAAACTCTAGTCAAGCTCTTGGGAACTCTCTTTTCAACTAGGACTTTTGAGTTTCTGTGCTCATTTCTGCATTATCCAATTTTAGCAAGAATCCTGCTAAGTCAGTTTAACTAGGATCCTGCATCTTCAATTGTGGCAGACCCTTCTGTGTGGCGTGGACCCAGCTCCCACTCGGAGATGCACAGGACCCACACCCACAGATAGGTTCTTTCATGGGAAATCAGATTTGCAATATACCTAAGCCACTTTGAATCTTGCTTTTTGCTAAAACTCCCTCACCCTGCAAGTGCTAAACCTTTCAAGGACCAGTGTAACCGGCTCAACCACTTTTCCCTTTTCATTTGCTAATATCCTTCTTCTGTGATGTGATGAGGGGCGTTGGCTCCTTTGTTGTAACTTGGGCAGAGTGAGTGAGGACCATCTTGTAACGGGAGGAGAAATAAAATAAAGGCCTGTCATGGCGGAGGCCGAGGCTTTTGCTCCCCTTGAGAGAAAAGCCACGCTATCGTCCTTTTTCCTCCACCGGACTTAGTAGTCTGTGTCTATGTTTTATTTCCTCCATAATGACGCGGACACTGCTAGCCAGTGTCTGCATCATTCCATATCTGTTGACTCCAAGTCCAGTCATGTTCTTCATCCTCCGTCACCTCCCAGGTGATGTCTGATCACCTTGGACTGCCTTAGGCAAGATTCCTATAAGGTTGATTTAGCTGAAATGCCCCCTTACTCCTGATAGTTCCTCAGTAATTTTCTATCTACTGACCTCTGTTTACTTTCCTTGGCTATAAATTCCCGCTTTTCCTTGTAATCGGGTTGAGTCCAGTCTCTCTCCCTTCCTGCAGTAGCACAGCGCAGTGGTCCCTACACTTATCTCAGTGGCTCCTTCCAATAATGTCTGCCTTAACATTCCTTAACAAATGTCGTGAGAAGTGTTTATTTAACATAATCATAGAATTCATTCTATTCTCTATAACCTATGTTGACTCCAAATGTAATGATGCAAATTAGTATCCACTCCCCTTTTTATATTGCTTATCTTTTTGTTAGAAAAAGATTGTCTTTACTCCTTCCCACATTTAAAACAGGATACATATCACAGTGATCACTTCATAAGTTACAGAAATGTCCAATCATTATGCCGTACGCCTAAAAGTAATATTGTTTTAGGCGTACGGCATAATGATTGAGGACCTGAGAAGTGCTAATAATAGCAAATATTGATTGAGGACATGATAAATGCTAAATAATAATAATTGCATGGCAACTGTAGTTGAACATATTTTTAACTGAAAATAAATTCAAAATAAGCCAAAATAAACAAACTAATTAAAACCATGATGCATATAGAATGAAAATATTTTTCAGCCATATAGATATTACAGTCATAGAAACCATGGCAATTTGGACATTAGAAGAGGTTAAAAGCATAGTCTCCCCTTCCCAAAGTTTACAAAGAGTGAACTACAAGCTTAATCTGGCTTGAGAAATAAAGGACTTTAAACTTCAAAAACTACACAAATTTTAAAAACTGTAGCTTAAAATAAATTCGTACATTGTAAATGGCATTTTTAGAGGTAATTTCAAAGAGATTGTGAAAATCTCTTCCATTTGTGAATGTGATCAAAATAAAATATGACTTCCTTTCTTTTTTGAATACCCAAAGTTATTCAGTTCCCTGGGCTGAGGGAAAGGAAGCACTCTTGCTATTGTTCTTCCCTTCTTCCAATTCTATACCAACTCCATCCCCAAAAACATAAGCTTGATTGCTCCAGGAGTGACTATCATTTTGCCAGCTGTGTATCTGGTCATTTTGACTCCCAAAGAGGTGGGAGTTACATGTCACTTTGGAGATAAAACAGTTTTTTCCCACAGGCAAAACATAAAGAAACCAAGTACTTGAAAGAATAAGTATAGTTCTTTATCAACCAGCTGCTATCTAAGCTGTTCCTTTAAGTATGGCATTAACTCACCCCCAGTCCCCCCCACTTTTTTTTTCTTTCTCTCTATAGGCTACACAATCATGATTTCTGTCTGTTGAATCTTTTCTCATCCTTCAATGCCCAGCTCAGTGCAGATTTACTGAAAATAATCTTTAACAAATTCTTAAAGTGCATACAATTTTGATCAAAGTAATGCTGACATTGTACATGAAGATATGGCATATTAAAAAGAGAAAATATGGAGACCGTTATGTCCAAGTCGACCTTCTGTTTTCTGAAGCCTGCAGGCAGGATACCCACATCCATGGCTGTTATGTAAGGAAAGGGTGTTTGCTAATTGCAGATGGAGACTTATCTGTTGCCTAACAATGCAAAGACTGTAAAAACGAACTGGTGAAATTCTTGTCAGACACTCTCAGTGTGAATTAATCTCATGTTCTTCTGTGACTGGAGAGTGTCTGAGCTTTCAACTAGTTTAGAGCATTTCAAAAATTCATTTGCACAATATTGATTGAAGACCTGGTAAGTGCCAAATAACATGTTAGGGATAGAGGATATCCATGTGCAAAAAAAGATATGAGGCAAAAGAAACACAGAGAAAGAAAAAAATAATAATTCTGAGGGATATTATAATTCCAAATCAGGGAAATGGAAAAAATATATTAATCTTGATATGTGGCAGTCATTCTAGGCAGATTGACCCTGTGGTCAGGGAGAGGTGCAAGAGCAGAGGTGGGAGCTGGGAGGGGAATATGAAATATCAAAGGGGAGGCATGTATAAATGTTAGATTGTGTTAGATAAGAGGCATGGAAGATCTTCCCAAGAAGGTGACTCCGGAGTAAGTTTCTGAAGGGAATGAGGAAGCTCGCCATGGGGCTACCTGGGAAAAAAAATCCATCCTGGTAGAAGGGACAGCCAGTATAAAGATATGGGAGCAGAACAGTGGCTGGCATGCTCAAGGAAATTGACTGAAGCTAACTGTAATTGGCAGAGATCAGGAATGGATGAGGTAGGGCCTTATACGTCATTATAAGGCCTTTGCTTTTTGCGTTGAAAGAGACTGGACAATATTAGGTTTTAAATAGAGAAATTACATGGTCACACCTATATGTTCTTAAAAGGATTCCTCTGGCTTCTGGGTGGAGAACATACTCGAAAAAGTGAGGACAGAATTGGGGAGACCTGCGAAGGGCCTATTGCAATAATCTAGGCCAGAGACTATGAGTGTTTGGAACACAGTGCTGCAGCAGCTTTGGAGACAAGTGGTCAAATTCTGAACATATTTGGAAGGTTTAGCCAACAGCCAATTCCAGTTGCAACAGCTAATTCTAGTTACAAAGGCCAACAAGGGAGAATGGTGTTGAACTTCCTAAAATGGAGAGATTCTGGAAAGAAACAGTTTTGGAGAGGCAAATCAGGGCTTCACTTTTGGACTTGCAAAGTATGAGAAATCTACCAGTGTGGAAATCAAGTAGGTAATAAGACATATGGGTTTGGTATTGACAAAGAATTTCTAGATGAAGAAATAAATTTAAAAGATATCAGCATATAGATTGCACTTATATCTAATGCATTGAGTCATATCACCTAGGAAACAAGTATAAAGTTAATAGAAAAATTATTTTGGCCCTGGCTGGTGTGGCTCAGTGGTTGAGCACCAGCCTGCGAACCAATGGGTTGCCCATTTGATTCCCAGTTAGAACACACGCCTGGGTTGTGGGCTAGATCCCCAGTAGGGGGCGTGACAGGCAACCATACATTGACGTTTCTCTCCCTTTCTTCCTCCATTCCCCTCTCTAAAAAATAAAGAAAGAAAAGAAAGAGAAATTATTTCAAACATAATGCATTTTGTTATTTGCTGCAGAAAAAATATCACTGTGTTTGAATTAACAAGCACAGTTCAAGAGTTAAAGATTATATAAATAATAAAAATGACTACAGGATATTCAGAATTTCAACAATGTAACATTTCTAAATAGAATCTTAAATGAAACTTCAGGAGAAACAACATTTTCCACTCTGTCATGTCATCTATTTTTTTTAAGGTGAACAAACACTTGTTAATTTTTAAAGTTATTTTTTTCCCCTGAGAGAGTCTTTTGGTATAGAAAGGCACAGAAAGAATTTTCACAGCTACTATGTTTTAAAGTATTACTTAGTTCATTAAAAATCTCAAACATGTTTCTTCAATTCTCTAAGTTCATTATACAAAAGTTATCATTTATTTATAAACCTTCTAAAATAAGTATAGTTGCCCTTTCTTTGATTAATGTTTCATTCAGTCATATTGTACAGAAAATTACTTCAACTCTCTTAATATAATTAAGATTTATTAAATATATTAAGTGCATATGTCAGTTTAATAGATAGATTTGATTTCCTTTTGAAGCATTTCAAATGTTTGACAATGCAAAACTATGGCCCTAACAAATAAAAATTTTCCCAGTACATACTTAAATTATTTCCGTAAACCAGTGCAGTAATCATATACATACAGTGACTATCAAGTTACATTTTTAGCATATTCAAAGCTCTTACACTTTTTAATTTAAAACCTCAAGTTTAAAATTAAATTAAATCAACTTCTTTAAAGTGTTAAATTCTCAAAAAAACATGACAAACATAGCAATTATATTGAACCCAGTGCAATAGCATTCTACTCAGTATTTTCCTTACTGTCACCATTTCAGTATTTCTTCAAGCCTTTGCATCGCTGTAAAGCATTCAACAAATTAAGAAAATCAGATTTTCAGTAAGAGGTAAGTTGAGTTTTACATCTAACCAAGAGTTGCTTAATAGTCTGAGATTAGAGAGAGAAATCTCCTTTATCACCTCAGGGGAGCTGAGGTTACTTGCATGCATACAGCATGGTTTCATAGCCAAGATGTATGGTTTTATATCTGTCAGAGATCCCAAGCCACAGGATTCAGGAGCTACATGACCGTAGGGTGTTTCTATCTGCTTCAACAGCTGGACATGTAACTCCACATTCACACCCTTCACATGGGTTGCTTCAGTAACCCACATTCCCCTTGGTTCAAACTGTACTTTTACCTGTTTTCTAACCTTTTTCATGTTACATCACCTGGTTTATTTTAACAGATTTCAGCAATCTCTATATAGGTTCTTTCATCACTTGAATGTATTCAACTAAACTTCATACTCCCTGATTGAATTCTGCATTCCTTTTCTGGTTTCTCTATAATTCTAAAACCACACAATTGTCATTTTATTGATACCCAGATTCCTCTTCTGTGGTTACCAGGGTCTGCAGCTATAACTAAATGATAATAAGACATTTTTAAAAAGAATTCATATATTTCTTCCCAACATTTCTGAGGAACAGACAGGGAGCAGGTATGGTTTAACGTTGTCCTATTGATGAGACTGTCGTGGCCCAAGGAGGAGAAACAGCTTAGCAAGCATTAGATCGCTGTGCAGCAGTTTAATCAAAAGAGCCCGTCTCAATTATCCTGGTGCTTCATGCTCAAGATCTCACAATTAGGCCATTTTTACTCTTAAAGGAAGATTAAAGAATATTTGTGTCTGAATGTTGAAAACAAAATAACTATGAATTGATTGCAAATTACCAAGTGTTATAAATGAAAACAAAACTCTAATTTCATCGAATAAAACTCTTGAAATCTATTAGGCATGTTGATGAAAATATAAAGAAGGAATTTAACTTTAGCTCAGTTTTAGCACTTCTTGTGCCTATGTAAACTATGGAAATAGACAAGCCTGCCATTTAGAATGTAAAACACATGGTCAATTTTTAGTCCATTTTCCATCTTTTAAACTCTTCAGGAGAAACAGCATTATTCCAATCTATCACATCAATAACAATGATTTCATGCTTAGTGTATCTCAAAGTAGATTACGATGTAATAAACTAGTAAAAATTATACTTAATTTAAACAAAAGTAATCGTCTTTCTGCTACAAAAAGCAATGAGTAAGAACATTGTCTTCCCTGGAGGATTTTGCATTTTATAGAGCTCTCGTTATTGGTTCTCAATCCATTAAATATATACCAATGTAAGAAGTCAGCAGTCTTAATACTCAGAAACATTTTGTTCATTCAAAGGGCTTTATGTGGAGAAGGAACGTTTTTCCAATTTGTATGACACATTGAATAATTTTAATATTTATTACTCTAATAAAAATCTATTTCTGCCTATCCATAAGTACATATTTTTACATACATTTATGTATGTATGACATATCTTCAATATTTGTTTCTGAATGAAGCAATGTTTTTTTTTGTTGTTATTTATGCTATTGCAGTTGCTCTAATTTTTCCCCTTTGCCTCCCTCTCCCCAGCCCCACCCTGCCTTGCTCAATCAATCCCCACACCTTTGTTCATGTCCGTGAGTGACACATGTCTGGATAAGTTATCAAGATGCTCATCTGGTTGTTTACATATTAAGAACCATAAAGTAGATATGTATATTTAACATATGTAAAGTCATCCTTTAAACAAAAAGGGCAATATGAAGAGTAGGTAGGTACACTGTTAAGATTTTTATGAATTTCTAAGGGCAGTAGAGTCATGGAAGGATGTTCACAAATCAGCAAAGTTATGCTATCGTTAAGAATGAAGCATTGTTCTTGAGATGTTCAGGTAGCTGTTATATAGGCATGGGCATTAGTATATTGATATACAATTAGCCCAAGCCTGATAATTATTTGATCACCAAACATATCTGCTCTGACACAAATGCACATAAAACATTTTGCTGTTTACAGAATAAATTCACAATTCAAGATGGCGGTCCTGTGAGTTGATATTACCTACAGTCATTTTCATATCATGCGTTTGAGACTCAGAAAGAGATTAACAGTTGTACATGAGAAGCCATTTAAACTCCTAAGCAGCAAACTTAAACTGGTGTGGGGGGCTTCTCATGCTTATGTTTTTCCAAAGAACTTGTTGCTCATAAATGCTCCTTAACCATTTTGACTTACCTGTCTACCCATGCAAATTCTTGACTTCAAGAGGAATATTTTATAATATAAAAGTCTCCTGATCAATTACCTACAAATGATGGTAGAGATGGGCAGAGAAGCTGGAATAAAGCATTATAGCAAAGATTAGAAATCATTCAAAAAGTAATTAAACATTTTCTCATGCACAATTTCAGAATTATTCACATGATATTTTTGGCTAAACGGATTAGTTGCAGACACAAAGCATGAATAGAGGTAATGCATAACACCAATGACTCAGAAAAATCATCTACTCCGATTGCCTTTCCATTTTTATGGACCATAGCTTATTGAATTGGATTTTGTGGTCATTGATTTAGATGCAATAACTTTCCATTTTTAATCTTTCACAGGACTTCCTGTTTTCAGAATATTTTCAAGATTTTCCCAATGCAGACATAACAAGAAAGATTCTGAAATTAATTCTTTATAGGGGCTTCAAGCTACAGTTAGCTTAAGTAGCTTGTTCAGGATGGTAAAGCTCCGAATTATGAAATATCCTTGAGTAAATGAGAGTTGAAAGGTTTCAAATGAACATCTCCTGGCCATGGGAATTTCACTAGTACTGTCAGGAAGAGTTAGCCTCCCACAGGTCTGATACCAGGGGAGCTCTTTTCATTTATTGTCTGCCATCTAGCCAGTGTCATTTTCATTTGGCTTTTAGCCAGCAACTGTGGATTAGCAATAGATCTTCCACTTGTCTGATTACTTTGAAGTGTCAGGTCTTGTTTTAGCCCTTGGTCAGGTGTTAGGGATGAGCTCAATTGTGTTACACATTTGGCACTCTTGTCACTTCCTTTCTCATTTTTCCTATATAACAGTACTGAGAAGAGAGCAATGCATACGTATATGACTTTATATGCATGGTTGATTTTGACAGCAGTTTGATACCAGTCTTGTGGCTCATCCCTCTATACAGACCTTTAATTGTTAGTAGTGAATTAAAGAATGCAGTTCCTGCTTTATTAATATGAGAAGCATAATTTTTCTCAACTGAAAATAGTGTTTGACCAGGTGTTCAGAGAATGGCAATTACCATAGAAGTACAGGTTACAATAATGATAGAAAATTATGAACAATAACATTTTGATTTAAAACTCTATACATTCTGAAAAGTTTCTCTCCATTGAATAATTTCCCTCAGGCATAAATAAAAAGATACTAACTAGGTTTAATAACTTTAAAATTATATATCTACAGGGTCCAGCACAAATAATGCCCCTTTTTTATTACATAAAAATCTTTTATTACAAAATCATAAGCATGTAATTCTGTAACATAGCAATATCATACTCAAGCATGCCATCTGACACCTTAGCTGAAATGTTCAAATTGCTGTCCGGCTCGTACAAGACATTCACGTACCCTACCAGCCACACTCAGAGGTGATACTTCTGCTGGACCCTGTATAATACACCTGATAATGAGACTATCTTTGAGCATATTGAGAAATTTTCCCCAGTCTTCTAAGACTAAGGCAGAGCAAATGTAATTTTCAGAAAATTAGGTAAGGTTTGGTGTGTTGATTTATTTTGAATATCCTTATTTAATATATAATCATTAATCATCTTTGTGAGGATCTGGTCATATACAATTACATGACAGAATTTTCTTTTGCTTCCGACTAGCTCAGTCCACACACCTATGGCCACACTATGGGATGGCTATCTTCAACTAGAATTTTAAGGTCAGAAAAAACTCGACAAGGAAATTGTTTTAAACTCTTAAAATGTTACTGAAACTAAAATTTAAGATGATTTCAGCTTCAAGTAACAGAAAATCCTGACTAAACATGTCTTTAAAATAACAAACATGAAGACTTCTAAAGTCATTTGTCTCTAGTAATAGGGCAGAATATCAAGATTTCAGTCTTTCCACCCTAATATCATCAGATTAATTCATTTCAGAGGCAATATGCTTGCATGGCAATATTCTAAGGCAAAAGTATTGATGTATTATTTCATATGTCTCATTACTGGCAATAGAAACATTTCCCAAAAGCCCCTCAGCCAGTTTATACTCATATCCCTTTGTCCATAATTGGCCCACACAGAAATCAACCCTTGTTGCAAGAGGAAAGATCCACCATGGTTGGCTTTGACCCATCAAAATTCACCATCTAAGGCCCCACTTTCTGTAAAGATGTGGCAAGAGGAGTAGAATGAATACCTGAACAATGTTAGGAAGGAAGGAAGAAGAGAAGTGACCGCTGATGTGTAAGTAACAAATCCTGTCTGGTAAATACCAATATAGCCATATGATTACAAAAAAAGTCAGTTATTTAGAAGGATTAATCATTTATAGCTTCTATTTTCCCATTTTTAAGTCTTTCAATAATACTTCAAATTTTCAAAATGCTATGTTACACATTATCTCATTTAATTATCATGTATTCATTATTTTGCATGAATTTCATAAACCACAAACTCAGGTAATATGAAAATCTAACATTGATATAACTGAAATTAAATATTACCCTAACACACTGTTTTAATGGGTACCAGAAAAATAATCTTTACGTATCCCTGTTAGACTTGGTTAACTGAGAGTTTTATTAGTAATGGGAGAATTTTCCTCTTCCCCTTATGCCAGCTTTTGAATGCAAGAGATGAGAAAATTATATGCTAGCAGGGCAAGTGAGGCAGTGAAGTGCAGCCATTGGCTTACTGGTCATTTATGTGCTGGTACCAAACAGTATCCGCTGATATCTGTCATCATTTCTGGTTCCGGGTTGTTGTTATCTCCTGAGCTTGGCAAATGCTGAAACATTTGTTTATTGAGGCAGCCATGTACCATAGCACTTCTTTTTACCAAATATGAGTTTTTTCAAACTTACCTAATTATCAGCTACCTTCTCATTCATCCAAAGAGCATTTAACATAGTCCTCTTACCTATCAAGCTCTTCTGGTGAAACTGGTGGGGGGCCGGGGATGCTGTTTCATGCCCTTGCCTAAACAAATGCACAGTGTTCTAGCCACCCTACTCCCCACTTTATATAGTGGTGCAAGGAACTCTGGGCTTCCAACTTTCACATCTCCAGAAGAAAGGGGGGCACACAAATCACCTGTTTAATACCCACAGTTACCTCGGTGCTCCGACCATCTTCCCCTCCACTGGCTCCACAGTGGAAGCAGGGCATCCTCACAGATCTAAATTTTGATCATCAAATGCAGGGTTTTTAGAGACACAAAGCGCTTTTCTCAAACTATTTTTCAGTTGTAGGTTACTAAAGTTTAATTTTAAAGTCAAAAGATAGGGGAAATGAGTGTAGAAACTCACTGTCATCTGATAGCGAAGAAGGTGGGATGGATATCAGGAAACACTGAAGAGGAACTACAGGCAAATCAAGCAAACTGTCATCCTGTGGCACTCTCAACAATCTCATGAATGTGGTTTTTAAAACAGATATAATAATGGTGGCTGGAGAACAATAAAAATTATTGAATAACTAGTTACCAACTGAAATGTAGAATTTCCCATTTCAAAGCCTTTGTACTTGTCACTCAAATATCATGCCATTAACTACTTAGAATATTTTCTTTTCTTTAAAAAAAGTTTAACATGCTTATTGATTTTAGAAAGAAAAGAAAGAAAAGGAGAAAGAGAGAGAGAAACATCAATGTGAGAGAGAAACACCTATTGGCAGCCTGCCATTTGCATCCTGACTGAGGATCAAACCCACAACCTAGGTATGTGCCCTGACCAGGAATTGAACCCACAAGCTTTTGGTGCATGGGACAATGTTCCAGCCTACTGAGCCACACCAGCCTGGGCTATTTAGAATATTTTCAAAACCTGAGAAGCATTAATAACATTTGCATATTGTTCCTGGTCTCATAAGGTCCAGTTGAGAATTGTGTTTAGGTCTGTGATCACAGCAGGCAAAACTGCCCCACCCTCCTCAGCTTCCTGGGCCAAATGCTGTGGTGTCCTGCTCAAGTCTCCATTGCTCAGCGCTGCTCATACTCTGGCCATTTTCTGTTCTACTGCCCACCCCCTCAGGACTGATCTTTCCTCCTCAACATATGTGTACTTTTACTTAGGCAGTTTGGGAACAAACATTTAATTCACTGGCTAACATGATCCACTGGTTAGAAGTTCATTCACTAGCCAGACAGAAAAGGTGAAAAAGAGGTAATTTGAAGATTTATAAAATCATTGATTGGTCAAATATACCCTGGAGGTTGATGAAAGGACCCTCACATTCCCTCAACTTTGTCCCTGTGGGCCATTGCCTTCTCCCTCTGAACGGTCCTGCCACTTCATACTTGAAAAGCAGAAGACCCGGAACTTTGCATTCTACATATTTCCCTATAAATCTAGTGTATAGTTCAATCCTGAATTTCACAAGAATATCTACACAATCTATTAGCATATACAGCTTTGACATTTGGAAAGGAATTTTGACTATGCCCAGGTGAGAAGCAATAAAACTCCCTTGTATGACAAATTGCTTTGGTATCAAGGGTCACTGCCTGAGTATAACAAGCAAAGTCAGTCAAGGAGAAAACTAACCCATCCAGAGTGGAGTCCTAATGGTTATATTTTGATTAAAAGTTAACTCTATCAAAAAATTAAGCTACCATTTCTCCTCTGTTTTACTGTAAATATTGAAGGTGGGCATTCTTGGTTGTTATCTGTTAATACACCTGGACATTATCATTCCCTTCATTTTTGTACTTTCTTAATGGCAGGGTCACTAAGTTTTTTTTTCCACCAAATAAATAAAAAGTCCAATGTGTACTTTTTTTTTTATTTATCCATTCCAGAAACATTTACTGAGTGGCAGGAGGTATTCTGACAATGGAGTATAGAGTAGTAAACAGAACAAAGACCCTGCTCTGTTGAAACTTGGATGTGTGTATGATACATCTATATTTACATGTCCATTTCAACCATATGTATTTCCAGAATAGTTTCAGATTTACAGAAAATTTCCAAAGATAGTACAAAGAGTTCCCATAGACCCCATATCCAGGTTCCCCTATTATTAACACTTTACAGTAATATGATACATTTGTAATAATTGATGAAGTGATATTGATACATTATTATTAAATAAAGTCCACACTTAAGTCATATTTCCTTAGTTTTTACTTAATGTCTTTTTTTTTCTGTCCGGGATCCCTTCCATGGTACCACAATACACTTAGTCATCATGTCCTCTTAGACTTCCATGAGATGTGTACTTTTGGTAAATTATTTCTTTCAAGATATACTTATGGAAAACTTACTATATATAATAGTGGATGGATACAAAGATACATGACATTGTTTTATTTCTAGTGCTTTCAGTTTAAAAAAGGAAACAGGTAATCAGATAAATCAAAACATTGTAGGATAAATATCTAGCAGTTGGCAAAGGGATGGAGTCTTACATGTTTATAGAAGAAAAAGAGATGTTCCTTTTCTCTACAATAGTGAGGAAGGTTTTCATTGAAAAGGGAGATTTAAAGAATGGTGGGACTTTGAGAGAAAAATGGAAGGAGAGTGTGGCCCCTGAACCTATGAGACCCAGGAATGGCTGTTCCAAGAGTCATCTGAAGATCCTCTGTGTGGTTTCTTTCAACACTTTCAACTTTTTTCAGTGTTCTTAGCCAATATGTCCCAATTATATTCTCAAAATCTCAAGGATAAATGTCAAATGTAGATAACGGTTGCCGTCATATCTAAATGCCCTCCAGAAGAGAAGCTGCTCTAATCCTGCACAATAAATTAGCAATTCCAGCATATAAATGGCACATGGAAGCTTATAAGCAGCCTCTCATGGCCATGCTGACCTACGTTGGACTGAGAGCCCAAGTTATGAGGACCGTGGGAGTCACAGATGGTAGCCCAACTGACCCTGCCAAGGCAAAGTCAGGTATTTTTGTATTGACTCTCCAGAGTCTAGCATGGCACATGATGCCACCAAAAGAGCCCCAAAATATTAATTTAAAAAGAAAACATGAATAGAATGTCTTTAATGCAATTACTCTTCATATGCTCTCCAACTAAATCTTAATAGACTAATTGGGTCAGCAAAATTTACATTAACTAACCAAGAAAAGATGTAAGGATTAAAAATCTTGCTTGGGGTCAGAAAAATGGAGTTAATTAGAAAGTTACTTTACTGCACTAAAGTCATCTATGTCTCTCTCTATGCCTTTCAGTTTGTTGAAGCGTCTATAATATTTACACACATTCTGTCTATACTACGGTCTTAATGAGTCATCATACAATGATCTAACTGGACTCTGTTCTGATATTCTCTTGAAATGTAGGAGAGCACATTTCTCTCAGTAACACAGTATTGCCCTATCTTTACCATCTGCCAAAATCATTATTCAAATTGTTCATTACTTTACTCACTGCTCATTCCTGTGGTGTCATTAGTAATAATAAATATCATTTTACCTAACCGTCTTCAGTTAGGCCCAGGTCAACTCCTATAAATAAGGTAATATTTATACCACTACTAGAAATTTATGTAGGAAATTCACAAAAAGCTGTTTTCTATCTTTTCTCTTTATACAACCATTAAATAGTAACAGACCGAGTTATGCTGTTTTGCAGATAAAATGCTTAAATGCTTAAATATTTGCTTTCTTCAGATTTTAAAAATGATTTCTATTTCTATTACAGTTGGCATACAATATTATACTAGTTTTATGTTTACCTCCCAGTGATTACACATATGTAAGTTTGAAGTGATCACCCCAATAATCTAGTATCCATCTGGCACCATACACACCCATAGTTATTACTATAGTTATTGACTGTATTCCTTATGCTATAGTTTATATCGCCATGACTATTCTGTTACTACCACTTTGTACTTCTTAATGCCTTCACCACATCCCAACCTCCCTCCCATCTAGCAACCATCAAAATGTTCTCTGTGTTTGCATTTTTTTTTTTTTAGGTGAACAAGGCATGTGTTATCACACCATCCCCATTTTAAAGAGAACAGGGAAGAACATAACCTTCTCAATGCCACACAGATGTGATATGCCTGTTTTTATTTCATTCTGCTAAATTTAGTCATCTCCTACTTTAATGAGACCTCAGATTCTGAAATCACTGTTCTCCACCCTTACTTAAACCCTGTACTCATTTCTCAGTGTCTCACACATGATTTAATCCTGGTTTGGGCAAGAAAAAATGTGGAGTACTTCATTTGAAAGCAGCTGACAGCCTTATGAGAGCTCCCTTGTAGATCACTAACTGCTTTACTCTTGCTGCTTTAAGATTGTCTTTGACATTTTAAAATGATGTGTCCTGGTGTGGGTCTTGTTTGGGACCCTCTGTAATTCCTGGACTTGTATATCTATTGCCTTCACTGGGTTAGGAAAGTTTTCTGTCATTATTTTTTTACATAAGTTTTCAATTCCTTGCTCTCTCTCTTCTCCTTCTGGCACCCCCATGATGTGAATGTTGGTAGGTTTGAAGTTGTCCCAGAGGCTTCTTATACTATCCTCTTTTTCTTATTATTCTTTTTTCTTTTTGCTGTTCTGACTGGAGCCAGAAGGGAATGGCAAGAAATATTCAAAGTGATGACAGCCAAGATAAATCTACCCAGCAAAGCTATCATTAGAGTACAAGCACAGATAAAGAGCTTCACAGACAAGAAAAAGCTAAAGGAGTTTATCACCACCAAGCCAGTATTACGAGAAATGTTAAAGGATCTTCTAGAAGAAGAAGAAGAAGAAGAAGAAGAAGAAGAAGAAGAAGAAGAAGAAGAAGATCAAAAGTATGAATAATAAAATGGCAATAAATATGTATCTATCAACAATTACTTTAAATGCAAATGGATTAAATTTCCCAGTCAAAAGACAGATGGAGGCTGAATGGATAACAAAACAAGGCCCTAACATATGCTGTCTACCAGACTGAAAGTAAGGAAATGGAAAAAGACATTTCATGAAAATGAGAACAAACAAACAAAAGCTGGGGTAGCAAGCAATATTTTATACCAGACAAAATAGATCTAAAAAACAGGCAGAACAGAAACAGATTCATAGGTTCAGAGAATATTTTGATGGTTGCCAGATATGAGGGGGGTTGGGAGTATGAATGAAAAAGGTGATGGGATTAAGAAGTACAGACTGGTTGTTACAGAATAGTCACAAGGATGTAAAGGACAGCACAGGGAATATAGTCAATAATATTATAATGGCTATGTATGGTGTTAGATGGGTACTAGATTTATTGCGGGATCATTTAATTAGTCATACAATGTCTCATCATGGGTATGTACACCTGAAACTAATGTAATACTGTATGTCAACTGTAATTGAAAATTTAAAAAAAAAACTATTTAAAGTCAAAAAAAGAAAAAAGCACTGAATTTACTTTCTATAAATTGTTTTCCATGATGGTATCCACTTCTCTTATAGCTTCCACTTTGACATTTAGGTCATTTAACTGGCTTACCCAATACATGGTATGTTTCTGGATTCAGTGGCACATGAAATTCCTACTTAGGGGGAAAATTGAATGGTCAAATTGCCTCACTGCAAATCCATACTTTAGCCAGAAAATTTAATTTTGTTCTCCTTATCCACTGCCCTTGAGGTGACATTCTTTTTCAGAGGAAGGTCAGTAGGTATTTCTGCACAGTCTGGCTTACATCAGATCTTTATTACCCTCCTGCTAACAAAGTATGAGCAGCAAGTCAATGTGTCTCAGGTAGAGTTCAGGTCAATAAAACAACTGCTTAAGTCTTTAGGCTTGAATATAAAAAAGTAAGTTTCATCTGGTTTGATAGTCTTAAAATACATTTTCTCTACTGGACTTTGACCTATTAATAGAGGAAGAAGTGGAAACACTCAAAGAATGTAATAAAGACCAATTTTAACAACTCTGAGTAAAGAAATCATCATTAGTAATTGGTTTTCTGGAACAAAAGCTTGATTTGTTGTAAAAAAGATCTCTCTACATTCCTCACAGGCTTAGAACTTCATTCTCTATGGAATGTAGGAAGAAGTATCTAGAATACAAAGGTGTTCTTTCTCAATGTTCCTAGAACATTATAAAAATAAAATTTAGTCATGCAAATGCAAGCAACCTCAAGAAGAAAATACATATATATTCAACTCATATATAAGTGTGAACTTATTCATATGAATATGACCGTACACAAATTCACATACATAAATAAACTGTTTGTAAAATATCAACCCCCCCTCCCCGGTCTGCCTTGTCTATGAGATGTCTGCCCCTCCAGATCTGTCCAGTGACCCTGAAGGGCTTCATCTGGACTTACTTATCCTCTGGTTTTAAATTTGGCCAAGGGTGGGCACCAGCAGGAAATCATAGCTTGGGAAGAGAGAGAAATCAGAGTATGAATTCCCAGAGTCCCTAAACCAAAATTAGCCATGGCTCTGTTCATGTCCAAAGGTCATAGCTCATGTTGAATGGTCCTTTCACAAGTTGCTTCCTCTTTGGGCCCTTTCAGATCTAGCAGCAGTAAATAGTAACAGCTCCCTGCATTGTTGTTTTGTTTTGTTTTGTTTTGTTTAGCTTTGGGGTGATCACTATCCCAGTCAAATTCTTTTACCTGTGCTGTGGTAAGTTATGTCTTCATTAAACTCTCCTTATTTACCCCACTTCAAACTGTCATCTGTTTCATGCCAGATCCTGAGTGGCCAGCATTCATTCTCTTCCCAATAACTGGGGCACCATTCTTCTTACCGACATGTTCTGCCCTGTCTCATTCCTAGAACCAAGCCTAACCTACGACAGTGGGTATTAAGCAATCCAAATAACCTTCTCAGCCACTGCATCAGTAGGTTGTTAGGGCCCTGATACATGCTGATGGATCTCCCTCTCCTGCTTTCTGATGAGATTTCCAAGGAAAAACCATGCCTTTACCTCCTCAACAAAAGGAACTGAACGTCTTCCTTGAATCCCAGGCCAAATCCCTATTCTGTTCCTCAATTCTAGTAAGTCAGTTCCTTCTTGATTCCTGTGTTGTCCCTCATTTTGTTTCCTAATGGCCTTTTCAGACCCTCTCAGACTAAAGAAAAATGCTTCATTCTAGCCATTGTGTCCATTACTTCTAGTACTCTTTCCCCCTGATAAATCTAGCAACTGAAGTTCTAGATCTGCTGGTTTTTCTTTTGCCAGCTGACTGCCAGGATGGATTTCTAATCACTGGTTGATATGAGGCAACCTCATTATCCTGCTCCATTTTCCTCCCATCCCTACTGCTAGAAGTTCAAAGGAAGCTCTCTGATGCTGAGTCTTTGCCTGAAATGATCGCCTGCCGGCTGTTGGAAACTCTCTGGACACTGCGTTCTATCCATTTGGTCTTAGCCCCAGGAGCTCGTTTGGTCCCCTGTGTCCATCTTCATGTAGCCTGCCCATTTCCATTGAGGTTACCCTCTACCGTCTTACAAGTTGCATTTTTTCTTTCAAGGCATTTTACTTTAAATTTCTTGTCACAGAATGAAACTTAGATCTTGCCTCTCCTCTCAGCCGGGTATGCATGAGGAACAGTAAAAGGTCTTGTCCACTAACCTCAGTGCCCCACAACCTTCAGCTGAATTATGGCAGCTGATCCAGAAAAGTGGAAAAATATTTTATATACTTCAAAGAAGTTCTAGAATGAACTTTTGAATGAAATTTATGCATAAAGGCAATTTCTTCCTCTCACTCCTTCCTCCACTGTCTCACAAAGGCTTTCCCATAATAGCCATTCTTCCCCTGAGAGGTGGAGCTGTCTGCCGGGTGCCTCCAGACTCCTGCTTTGAGGTGGTGTGGGGTGAAGTCAAAGGAGTTACTATTTGGGGTAACCCCAAATAGTATTAGTTACTATAAGGGGTCCCCTTCATATGGGTTACTAATTTCTTTCCAAATCAGGGAAGGGAGAAAACAGATTATCACCCAATGTGTTTTCAATTCTCTGTCTGGTTCCATGGGGACGGGAGCATTTTTAGCCTGAGAATTACTCATTAAATTCCTGATTGCCAGGACTCTAAGCTTATAGCAAAAACAGTAGAAACAACCAACTACAAAGTGAAAGCACTGAAAAAATCAACTAGTTGATTTACTAGCTGCTTAATGGAACAATTGTTTTGGTGTCAGGAAGACACAGTTGAATTGTCCCAGATGGCTTTGGTACCCCCAAAGGACTATACCAGCACCAGTGGCTGCACATCCAGTAAACACGTGAAATTTGCTCCTGGGTATACTCCATTCCTGCAAGTGTTCTCACACAATAAATGTTTTTGTTTTTGTTTTTTTTTTAACAAGATGGCTGGTAGGAGATTTAAGCGGGAAGATAATTTGGAAAGAAAACATTTGACATTTCAAATATACACAAGTGTTAAAGAAATGGGAAATCAGATTTATCAGAAATTTGGAAAATATGGGAGCCTGCATCTTGTAAAACTGACTTTTTGATTTATGCCCTGAGAATTAGAACTGCAGAAAAATAAAGAAAAAGTCCTAATTTTTCAATTTTCAATTGATATTAGAATAAAATTAAAAAATCTTGCCAGGGCCCTACATAATCTTGCTCATGGTTCGTCTCTGACCTCATCTCTGTCCATGCTCCTCTTTAATCTCTGGGCTCCAGCTGCAATATTATCCTTAATGTATCACAAGCATGTCAAGTGTACTCCTGCCTCAGGGACTTTGCATTTGCTCTTCCTTTTAGAGAGATATGTTCATACAAGATTATCAACCTCACTTCAATTAGGTCTTTCCTCAAATAGTAACTCATCAAAAGGTCCTTCTTCTGCTCTAGTAGGACTTTCTACTCCAGAACTTTCTACCTACCCCATGCCCTGCTTTATTTGTTTTTATAACAGTTATCATTACCTGACCTAGTATTTATATTAAGTACCTACTTATTTGTCTATTGTTTGTTTTCTCCACTAAAGGGCAACGATTTTGTCTCGTTCAACTATTTATTCCCAATTCCAAAAGAAAAAAAAAAACAAAACACTGACACATACATGTAATTGCTTTGTAAATATTTGTGGATTGAAAGAATGAAAAACTGGTTGACTGTAACCCTCTGTTGGTCAGTAAATCTTCTATTTTTTAAGTCAATTTATTTTCCAGGTTCTATGATAAAGGCATTGTTCTCAAAAGGAATTGTATTCATTGTCATAATCTGCACACTTTGACCTCTTCAGAAAGTGAACAATGCTGGCAGTTTTGCAAAACAGAACAGAATTTTTATGGTGCTTGGAAGATACTGGATGGCAGGTAAGCTTGTATACTGCCCATGAAAGCCAGTTTACCCCACAAGTAGGCCTGAGACTGACACATTTGCAACTCTGAGAAAGTAGCAAGCAAACCTTTCTACAAATAGATAATCTATCAATCTACCTTTTTTAAACCTTTTCCATAAATAAGTTTCTTTTGAAATCACAGCTTTATTGAGAAGTAATTACATATCATATCATTTCCTTTAGAAGGTAAAACTCAATCATTTTAGTACCATAATCATAGATGTACATTCATGACCTCCATCAAATCTTAGAACATTTTTCTCACCCCAAAAGGAAACCCTACACCCATTGCAAGTTTCTCCTCATTCCCTTCTAGCAATCACTCATTTACTTCCTGCCCTTATGAGTTCTGGACATTATGTATAAATATGACTGGCTTCTTTCACTAAGCATAAAGTTTTCAAGATTCATCTATTTTTTATTGATGAATACTCTTTATCAACTTATTAGTTGGTAGACATTTATGTTGCTTCTGCTTTTTCGCTATTATGCATATACAAATGTTTTTAGTTCTCTTGGGTACATAACCAGGAGTAAAATCTTTGCTTTCACTGCAAATTTTCACTTTCAAATCTTCGACAGCAGCTGTACCATATTACATTCCCATAGCAACATATGAGTATTCCAATTTCTCCACATCCTTACCAACATGTTAGTTTCTGTCTTTTTGATTCTAGCCATTCTAGTGGGTGTAAAGTGGTATCTTGTTGTGGTTCTGATTTGCATTTTCAAATAATTAATGATGAATGTCTTTTCATATACTTATGGGTCATTTGTATATCTTCTTTGAAGAAATGTCTATTCAAATATCTTGCCCATTTTTTCAATTGGATTATTTGTCTTCTCCTTCTTCTTCCTCTTATTATTATTACTATTATTTAAATATTTTATTCATTTATTTTTAGAGAGAGGGTAAAGGAGGAACAAAGAGAGGGAAAGAAACCAAGAGAAACATTGATCAGTTGCCTCTTATGTGCCCCTATCCGGGGACCTTGCCTGCAACCCAGGCATTGGGAATTGAACCAGCGACCTTTTGTTTATGGGATGGTGCCCAGCGTACTGAGCTATACCAGTCAGGGCTGCCTTTTTACTATTAGTTTAAAAGTAGTTTTATATTATAAAAACAAGCCCATTATTAGATATATGATTTGTGAATATTTTTACCCTTTTTGTGGGTTGGTTTTTCATTCATGGTTGTGCAGTTTGAAGCACAAAAGGTTTTAATTTTAATTAAGTCCAATGTATCTGTTTTTTATTTTACCAGTTGTGTTTTTGATGTCCTATCTAATAAACCATTACCTAATGCTAGAATACAAAGGTTTACACCTATAGTTTCTCCAATGAGTTTTATAATTTTAGCACTGATTTTAAAATCACTGGTCCATTATTAGTTAATTTTTATAGAATATGAGATAGAAATGCAAATTAATTCTTTTGCATGTAGATATTCCATTGTCCCAGTACCCTTTGTTAAAGAGAACTTTCTTTCCTCCATTGAGTGATCTTGGCACATTTGTTGAAAATCAATGATCGTGGATGTATGGGTTTATTTGAGGACTCTGGATTCTATCTTATTGCTATATACATCTATCCCTGTACCAGTATCACAGTGCTTTGATTGTTGTTACTTTGTAGTGACAACGAGTGGCACTTCTCTGGAGATGGGGCTTTTCGGGAGCCCCAAAACCATCCTTACCTTTCCAGTGGCTTGCTAGCCTGATGGTTTTTATAGCTGCCATGGTTGTGAGGCTGTTTGTTTCAAGACTATTGCAAAGCCAGGAGAGAAAGATGCAACTAGGTCAAGTGGAAACATTACAAACTTCCTGTTTTAATCATGGTTCAGCTATTTTTCTTGAATAAATGATCCTTAGGTTTTTTTCCAAGGATTTCATTAATTTACAGAATTCGGAATAAGTTTATTTTCACAGGTTTGTTTTTTTTTTTTTTTTTTTACCAGTGCTTTCATTGTTTTTATAAAGAAGCAGATATTCAAAGACTCCTACTTTACTGTTTTGGAAGTGTTTCTTTTCCATCCATTTTTTAAAAATATAGTTATTTGTGTAACTGGCTGGGCCTGGAACTCACACCTCTGTAATGTTGCTTCTTACTCATTTTAAGCAACACCTATGGCCTTATTGTCCCAAAGAGGGTATAATGAGAGGACTTGAGGCCAAGAGTCACTGGCCAGAAATGAGGCCAAGTGCTGCTCCTCTAGGGATGGTGCTCTTATGTACCCCACACCCACCTTCCGGAAAACCAAGGAAGTGGCGCTCCCATTGAGAGGAACAGAGAGAAGGAAAGAGAGATTGAGAAAGAATTTGAATCTCTGGTAAAACCCCTAGAGATTAGGTAGCTAAACAAAGTGCTGAAGCTGATACTTCTTGAAATTGTTTGGAGTTTTTGGCTATAGAAACTAGGGAAAGAAGAATGTGAGGGTGAGGAAATATTCTCCAATAACCAGCAGAAGAACTACTGATTAATGGGATGATTAATGTTGGAATTTTATTTATGTTTACAATATTGCATCAGCAAAGGGTAACCAACATTAGTGTCAAATTTTAATTTTACAGTACCCTGGAAAATTACAGTCCATTTTGAGACTTTTGGTAAAAATATTCATTGTAACCATAAAACAAAATAAGGTTGATTATATTAAAATCAAGATGAAAGTGCTGGAAGGAGGGAGATTTATTTAAATTTTGAGAGTTGTTTGGATTAATCTAGACACAATGGATAAAACATTTGTGACTGAAAAATCTTTTAGGATTAAATTTCTTTGGAAATTTTAGTCTGTAAGTATAGTCCATCAAAGACTATAGTTCATGCCAGAACTTATTTACCCTGGAGTAAAGCAGTAGAAGGACTTCCACAGGAAACAGGAATACAAAATATTCATTGATTTGGAAAATAGGACATTTTCAAAGGGATAGATTTTGAACATTCTTTAAGGAAATTTTTGGGGGGAAGGAAAGCACAAATTTTTACACAAAGACAAGATATGCTGCCAAAGTGTGGAAAGAAACCTCTCATTTATGGAAACTTGAGAATCCCAGGAAGTTTCTCGGTGAAGAAGGGCTAGCTACAAAATGCTAACTAAATGCAGATCAGGAAGGTCAGGGATCTTAGGAGCCAGGCTTCAAAACTTGACCTGTATCCTGGAGGGAGTATAAGGGGCAATTAGCAAGTCAAGTAGCACAGACGTGTTTAGTCAGTGCTCTGCAGAGTTTTATTGTGAGGAGCTGGCTCACACTATACTGGAGGCCAAGAAGTCCCATCTGCTGCCTGCAAGCTGTAGACCAAGCCAGTGGTGTAGCACAGCTACAGTCTGAGTGCTGAGGCCTGACACCCTGGGGAGCTGCTGCTGTGAGTCCCAGTCTAAGGGCAGAAAGAGATCAATATCCCAGCTCTGCAGTTGGGAGAGAGAGAGGGAATCCTCCCTACCCCCCTTCCTTCACCTTTTTCTTCTCTTCGGGTACTAATCGAATTGGATGAAACCCCTCCCCCTGCTCCCTCCCCCATTCACCTGCGTCCACCCAGTGAGGACAGCATCCCTAACAGTCTCAGTAGGCTCTTCTCGCTGCTGAAAAGGCTCTCATCATGTTCTAAAGCTACTCCTGGCTGCCCGGTCGCCTGATGTGTATGCTAATCAAGTCTAAAGCAAAGGGTTTGTCAAAATTCAAACAACAAAGACAAAAATATTCAAAACAAAACATTGGTGCAAATTTTAAATCATTTTATTTATTAGCCTCTATTTTCTTCATTGCACTAAAAAAAGTTTCTAATAGGAAATCCATACAATTTATCTGTGAAGATTAACAAGGGATTTATGACCTATTAGGGAAATCCAGGAATTCTTAGAAGCCCTAATTTGTACAACTGCATTTACTTGGAAAGAGTTTAATGAGCTGGCTAGAATAATTGAAGCTAAATGTAAATAATTTAAAAGAAATCACCGCTGGTTATTGTAAAGGAAAAACTAGTTTTTTCCCTCCTGTTATAGGAAAAAGCCAGGTGTTTTATGCTGTGTGATTCTTTTCTCTGTCTCTTTTTACTACTCCCACTAAACACTTCAATCCTGGACTAAGTAGGTGGAGGTTTTTCCCCACCTCAAGCAATTCTCCAAGATACTAACTGGATGTCCTGCAACTTAACTCAGTTCTGACACGATCTGCCTGGAGATAGTATCAGATCCCACAGATGAAGGACTCAGTCCCACAAGACTGCGTCCACCCCACTGCTGATGCCAAAGGAAAGTCGCAGGTCCCTAGGTCAACCACAACTTCTGGTTTGGCTACAAATTGAAAGTTCCCAGGACTCCTTCCTCAGGTTCAATTAATTTGCTAAAGTGGCTCTCAGAAATGAGGCAGACACATTTACCAGTTTACTAAAGGCCATGATAAAGGCTACAGATAAACAGCCAGGTGAAGATTTATGCAGGGCCAGGTCTGGGAGTGTCGCAATTGCAGGAGCTTCTGGTCCCACAGAGTTGGAGTGAGTCACCCTTCCGGTGTGTATGTGTTAGCCTACGTGGAAGCTCCCAAAACCCACACTTCTGGGCTTTTCATGGAGGCTTCTTCACGTAGACAGGATTGTTCATTAATTCTCTTTTCAGCTCTTCTCCCTTTTCAAGCAAATGGGAGACAGGGCTGAAACTTCCAAGCCTCTAACCACGGCTTGGTCTTTCTGGTGACCAGCCCCATCCAGGAGCCTGCCCAGAGTCACCTCGTTAGAACAAAAGACAGTCCTGTCACCTGGACATTACAGTTTTCAGAAGCCCTTTGTTAGGAACCAGGAGCAGAGACCAAGTTATAAATCTGTAGTTCGAATAGCCAACAGTCCATGTAAAATGAGCATGATATCAATTACTGTCATGAAATTAAAATATTTATTGATTGGAGACTGGGGATTCCTATTTTATTAATTAGACCAATGTTTCCTTTGTAATTTAAAATTTTATAAACATATTTTTATTTTCTTTTCAGGAGAAATAATGCATGTATATGTTAAATATTCAAGTGCCCATGAAGGTACAGGGTGATAAGTGAGTCTCCCTCTGTTTTGATCAGTGCAGTGCCACTTTGTGTACATCTAAGTGCACAGGTGAAAAGGTGGCTGAGTCATAGATGACGTGTCAAGCATCAGAGTCAGGTTACCCTAAAGTAAGCAGGAAAGCTAGGAAGCGATGATTTGAAAGCAGAATGTTTGAAATTGAAATTTGATATCAATTGTTACTTAATTAAACACTACATGACATATATACTAAGCCCTTTGTTTAGATTACTGTATTTGATTCTTCTAACATTCCTGAAAATCATCCCTATCTTGGTACCAAGAAAACAGAGCTTCAGAAAAGTTGTGTCACTCTATCCTGTTTGTACAGCTAGATAGATGTGAAACAGCAGTTTTAAGTAAAATTGAAATGACCCCAAAGCATGAAATGGTTAGAAAATACTTCTAAGTAAGACTTTTCATGGGCTAAGCATTTTTCATATAGTAGGAATATGATGGAGTGTCTGTCCCTTGCCCTGGAAACTGGAAGGGGCTTGTGACTCCGTGAATACAATATGGTGGAAGTGACACAGCATGACTTCTAAGGCTGGACTCTGAAAGGCCATGTAGCTTCTGGAAGTTTATCTTAGAAGAACCCTAATTGTCTCTGACCCTCAGGTGTTGTGTCAGACATGCAAGTAAGGAAGCTTTGCAGATGACTACTATCTCAACCAGCCTCAAACCCAACAGTGTGAGGCCCTAAAAGTAATAATAAAATAATAATAATAATAATAATAGATTGTTACCCGTGTAATCCACTGTTTGGGGGTGGTGTGCTCTGCAGCAGTTTAAAACTGAAAAATGAACAATTATGGCAAGGTTAATGTTGCACAGAGATAGGACTGGTGCTGAGTTCAATGGTACTTAATGCTACTTATCTCCTTAGATTTTGTTTTATCTTCACAGGACCTTGCTAGAGACAAAATAACAATAACTTAATATTGTTTTTAAAAATCTAATATGTTCAGATAGCCATTATTTAATACAGAAATCTTTTGAATTTTGATTCTTTGCATGTTCTACAAGTTAATGTCTGAAGCTAATCTCCTCAACAATGGCTTAATTCTGTGACTTCTCAGTCTGAATTGCTTGATTGCTAGGCTCTCATCTAGGATAGTTGCCAGAGGTGAAGACTAACATTGTCCGGGAAGAGCACTGTGGCATTAAAAGCTGTTTATTTCTTATAAAAGAACTCTAACTGGTGTATGAGTGTGACTGCATAGAACAGTGAGTACTTCTGTGAAAAGCAGTCAGTTTTTATATGCCTAACTTTTTTATGTTTGACTATTTTTTAAAGATCATTTGTCCAACCAAGATCTAGGTAAAATAGTGTGCCAAAAGATATTTTTTTATTTCATCCAAGGACATTTTTTTTCATTGCTTTTAGAGAGAGAGGAGGGGAGAAAGAGAAACATCATGTGAGAGAGAAATATCTGTTGGTTGCCTCCAGTACGTGCCCAGACCAGGAATCAAACCCGCACCCTTTCAATTATGGGACCATGCTACAACCAAATGAGCCACACTTGCCAGTGCACCATGCCAAAGATTTTTCAGTTAGGCCCTGGATTATGATTCTGACTTAATATGTTGACTTTCCCCTATGCTCCCCCTGCTGATTTCATTCTCTACTTATCTAGTAGTGTCCATCTTCACCTCAATGCTGGGAATCTCCGGCCTTTGAAAACACATCTTTCTTTATGTTGTCACACCTTGTTTTTTTATGGGCTTAATAGATCACTATTGACTTAATGAGATAGTTTGGGGCTGGATTTTGAATAGTTGGATACCCATGCTGTTGAATGGTGTACACTGGTTAAGAGCTTTGTTCCAATGAGCAAACACCAGCTTGAGTTTGTATGGACTTACAGAAAAGACAGTGGGGTGCCCCAGAACAGAGCCTCTGAGAGTGGCTTTGGGAAGAGTCTGGAACCTCACTCTGGGATCCTCTTTCTATCCCTGTCTCTGCTCCTCTCTGGGCATCTGCTCTCCCTCCAGTGTCTTTGTGCCAGCTCCCTCTTTTCCCAGTTATGTCACAGAAACTTGACAACCCCCAGTTCCAGAGTTTCTCTGCTATCTTATTAGAAGTACTCTTCAAGGCTGCATGAACCTGGTTCATTTCTGCAGAGACAGCTATGGCTGCAGTCTTCACCAACAGCCCCTGGACTGCTTTGAAAGAGGTAGAATGGGAATAAAAAATGAGATAGAAAACCTCAAAACCATTGAAAACCAGAGGAGGCGGGGAGTCTCTATACTTGGGAAAGTTCATGCTCATGTTGTTCCTATATGAGAGCAGCTATTGGTGTTAGAGGAAACTGGGAAAACCAAGAACCTAGACTTCTGGCAAGCCCAGATACAGAAGGTGAGCTTGCCTGTATATCCAGCTCCATTCTGTAGACACATATAAACTCATTGTTCCACATGGCTAATGAAAGTAGCTATCAAGAAGTTCATTTTGACTTCCTCTCTCCCTGTCTATCTGAGAAGATGACGTTGAAAGCACATGAGGTGTGGGCTTTAAGCACATATTTATGTAATGTGACCTTCTTGTTTGACCTGCTGGTTTTAACATTCTTCAGTTCCATTTTGTAAACATGGCTGTTGGGAGCCCACTTGGGAAGAAGGGTAGTTTGTGTATGATAGGTGGGGGGAGAGGTCGATTCTGAATGAAATAGAGTTCAGTAGATACAGCAAGAGGAATTAATCACAAATTCTTCACTAATAAAAATTGATGGGGGATTCCTGGGTAAGCAGGGTCATTTTTGCTGCAACATCTTACTAAACTTTACTTAAATTTAATGTGAAAGTCTACGAATGTTAAAAGGATGCTAGCATGCCTTGTTTCCCAAATTTATTTGATTAATAAACCCTTTTTAGGTTCCACATCACACAATGAAGAAAGTTTTTTGAGTGTTTTGTGTTCACAATCTCCATGCAAGTTCCTATAGAGAATATTCAGCAAATGTAATCACCTTCGGAGCTCTCTCCACAGGGACTCTGGCCCAAACATCTTGGCAGGGCTAATCTTCTAATGTCAGTGCTGCCCATCAGCAACAAAGTGCAGCCTTTAGGGGCTGGCCATCACTCAGAAGCAAGGACACAATCAACACCCCCTCTAAAAACCACTTAGTATCCAAAGCAAGACATGGTTCAGATACCTGTTTTACTTTGTTCTACTTGACACTCAATCTGTTACCTATGAATCTGAGAGCATTTACCTCTCCTGTGCCTCATGCAGACCTGGAATAAGTCCACATTATAAATCAAGCAAGTCCAAAGTCTGGCAACCCAGAGGAGGAAGGGAAGCCTCATCTTCTTCAGCCTCCTGGTTTAATCTCAGGCATTTTAGCAGTGGAGATACTGTAGCAACTGGCAAATACTGTGTTCCACCAGGCTGACTCATTTCTCAAACTCTGAATTCCTCCTACTCCCATGGGAATGATTCCATCCAGCCTCCTCATGATGGCCCTTATTTACATGTGCGCTGACAATATTACCAATTCCTTTTTTAATGAGTTTAAATAGACATCTCAAGATGAAGTATTTGCCTTGGTAATACATATGCCTATGAGCCTCCTACACACCATAGAATCCAGGCAGTTTTCTTTGTGTAGGTATTTGAAATTAAAGCATTCAGCCTGTTCTTTTTTTTTTTTTTTTTTTTTGACTTTTTCTTCAGTAGCTTAAAATTTCAATGGCCTCTTTACTCAAAAAACATTGATCAAAATATGATGGTTGAGCCCTGGCTGGTGTAGCTCAGTGGATTGAGTGCTGGCCTGTGAACCAAAGGATTGTGGTTTGATTCCCAGTCAGGGCACATGCCTGGGTTGCAGGCCAGTTCTGTCAGGGGACTCACGAGAGGCAACCACACATTGATATTTCTCTCCCTCTCTCCTTCCCTTCCCCTCTAAAGATAAATAAATAAACAATAATAAGGCTGAGATTTAAAAAAAATATGATGGTCGAAGCATATAATTCTATTGAAATCTATGTTTGCCTGTGGAGATGTTTCTAGGGCTACTTTCTGATGGTTTTCTCTACCTCTAGTCGCACCCACCCCGGTCTCCCTCCAGACTAACACACCCACCCCAGTCTCCCTCCAGACTAACACTCTGCCCTGTGTGTCTGATCACCAGCACAGCCCATACCTCTCACCTCCACACAGGCTCTCCCTTTGCCCGAAATGCCTTTTACTAACCCTTCCCTGAACAACTTTGATCGAGTAAGATAGTTTACTAAAGATATTTTCATCTTATACCACTTGGAAAATAAGCATTCATTCCAGATACTGACTCTGTCAAACCAGTCTTGTGGGTCTGAGCCTACCTTAAAACATCCTGCAGGAGGACAGACGTGGCTTGGGAATGACAAAGGCTGTGTCATCATGAACCTATCCTTAGGGTGGATGGGTCTCATGTGAAACTTTCAGTTCCATCAGAGACATGATTCTAGCAATGGCAACTTAGGCTTTAAATGATGGAAGTTCATCTGAATTCTGCCAAACTAAAACCATTGGATGATGTAAACTTCAGAAATAAGCCTATTTCTCACTAATTTGGTTGTGCAGAATTCAAGCAATGCTTAGACAGAGTACCTCTCAGACTTAAATGGTCAAAGCAGTAGTTGGTTGACACAATTATTTGAATTAAGGCAGATCAAAAAACAATAAAAACAGCTGCTGTGCTAACTGTTCCATTTAGTAACTTGAATAAAGTTGCTGCTGGTTTACTTTCTTTCATTACTTGAGTAATTAAAAGTAGTGCATACTTGTCACAAAAATACATAGATGGTGCATTCCTCAAGCATGAATAGTTTTCTCTTTTTCCCTTTATTTTTATTGTTGACACCATTTTCCATCCCTTTGCCGACCTCCACCCGGCCCCTAAGCCCCTTCCTTCTGACCATCACTGCACTGTCATCTGTGTCCATGGAGTATGCATATATGTTCTTTGTGTAATCCCTTTACCTTTTTTAATTCAGTGCCCCCTACTTCCTCTCCTATGACAGCCCTCAGCCTGTTCTGTGTATCTGTGCCTCTGTTTCTACTTTGTTCATCAGTTTATTTTGTTCATTAGATTCCATATATAAGTGAGATCATATGGTACTTCTCTTTCTCTGATTGGCTTATTTTGCTTAACGTAAACTCTAAGTCATCCATGCTATCACAAAAGGTAATAGTTCCTTCTTTTTTATAGCCACTCAATATTCTGTTATGTAAATGTATCACAGTTTTTTAACCCACTCATCTATAATGGGCACTTGGGCTGTTACTAGACTTTGGCTAAGTATGACAACAGACTACCATTGTATTTACCGAATCCTCTGCCTAGTGGCCGAGGCCATCATTGAAAAACAAACAGAGCACTAAATAGATTCTCAGACTTCTCAGTCTGGCCAGAATCAACCTGAGACAGCAGACAAGGGCCAGTTCAGTAAAGAGGACAATGCACTGAACAAATATATATGCTCTATGGTCCAGAGTTTTCCCTTTCAGACAAATGGGAGGCTTGGATGAATGCAAGCCAATGTGGCACTGAAAAAGATGTCAGCTACTAGAGAGGTAGGGAAAGAATGAGAGGGATTTATGAACAGAAGAAATATATGAGTAGATTACTAGCTATTGCAAATAATTTGAAGGGAGGTTTCTCAAAGATAGTGGGTGAGGCAACATAAATTCATAAGGAGATATAAGCAACTCCTTGAGAAGATTTATTAGGCAAGTAATCCACTCTTGTTGGCATGATTGTTGAGGCATCTCAGTCAGAGACCAGACTCTAGTGTCTCAGCTCTGGTTCACTACATGGCCATTCTCTTCAGAACTCAGTTTCTTTGAATTCTAATTATGAAACTATTTGAGCCATCAATAGTGGTGCTATTCCAAATAAGTTTGGAAAAATAATAATTCCTGCCTTTGATTAGTTATGTCCGATCTAGGACTACCTCTTAAAAAACTTTGTTCAAGATTGGCTACCAAAGTTTCTTAATTCTACCCTGGAGAAGGCAGGCTTCATTATTCCTAATTTAAACTGGTTGGATTTTATACATTTGCAATTCTTATTGCTCTAATCTCCACAGAAATTGGAAAGTGACTCAACTGTGGCATCCAAGAAATCTGAAGGCATGCAAATTCAATAGTTGTTATGGATTAAAAAAATAAAGTGTGATGGAGCCTTGCAGACACAAGTAATGAGATGCATACTTATGTTTTTTAAGTGAGTAGCACAGAAGATATTGAGAAAGTTGAACTTGACTCTCATATATGTCTAACTTTAAAACTGTGGTATCTGATTAACAATTTTGATGTAATCAGGTTAATGAACTAAAAATGAGTCCAGATATGGAACTTACTATCTATGCATTCAGTCCACTAGTTGAAGCTTAAATATCCTTAGTTAACAAGAAAAAGAAAGAAAAAAATCTGTTGTCTTCTAATAATTATCATCACTGAGGGGGAAAAATGCCATTTGAAGTTGCCAAGTAAATTTAGATATGAAGATAAAAAATGAGACTCACAGAATGCAGTAAGGGGAAGGGCTGTGACCCTTCATTTAGGAGGAGCATGAGGATCCCTGGTACGGCTGACCTGACAGAAGCGGAAGTAGGAACCAAGTTCCCTGACCCCTGGGCCCAGTGCCCCATCTACTGTCATGTTCCTGTCTATTGCAAAGACAGGAGCTCTTCTTGACCAAGGAGTCATGCGCAGCTTACTTACATGTTATTCAGATTTTGCTCCCTGAAAAAAATGATTCCCTGTGAGTCAATAAGGAAGAAGGATTTTCAAATTCTACTGCTGGGTAACATGCTAATATAAGCATAATAAAAATTTGATATTGAATTTCCTTATTGGGAAAAGCAATGGTTTCTTTACAGGGCTGTTGTGAGGACTAAATCAGATAAAACTGATGAAGCCTCTACCGCAGTGCCTGGCTCATAGCCAATACTCAATGCATGTATTTCCTTCCCAAAAGAAATTTGCTTAGAGGGCAAATCCTTTCTATCAGTTATGACAGTTTTTAAAATATAAAATATCACATAGACTATTAATAAATATATAAACCTAGGCCTTAACAAGGAGAGTAAGTTTTAAAAATTGATTTGGGTAAAAATATCAGATCATCTTAGAAAACAACTTTAACTGTTCTATACTTCCTTCTTAAATAAGATATCTCCATTGTTGGGTTTTAAGTTTGCTTTATTTCCAGAAATAGTAGAATTTGGCATAAACTTTGTTTTATAATGTGAGAGATCCTACCTGGCACACAGATGCAGGCTCTGAACTTTTAAATTCATCCCAGGAAATGTTTTGTCTATTGAAGCAAATTTGAAATTCTTTGGCCTATTATTTCCTTAACTCTAAAACATATGAACTAATAGATTTGGAGGGATACAAATTGGATTTCTCATATTACACTAAATGATGAGACAAATACCATATGATCTCACCTTTAACAGGAACCTAATCAACAAAACAAACAAACAAGCATAATATAACCAAAGACACTGAAATTGAGAAGGGGCCGATAGTCACCAAAGGGGAGAGGGGAGGGAATTTCAGGGGGAAAGGGGAAGAGTTTGGAGCAACAAGTATAAAGGACACATGGACAAAAACTAGGGGGGGGGTGGAAATGGGAGGGAGGTGGGGAGGGCTGGGGCGGTGGGCTGGGATGGGAGTAAAAGACAGAAAACTGTACAAGAACAACAATTAAAATAAAAAAATTAAAATAAAAAATGATGACATATATCCAACCCTCATTTCTCCTGTTGACTTTATTAGTGGAAATGTTGTTGGAACTAGTGCTTTCAATACACCTTCTAGGAGATGATCTAACACTGAAATATAAATGAACTTTAAACATCTTGCAGAATAAAAAGAATCTGTGAGTATGGATTGTTTCTTGATATTTTCACTCTGTCACTATGGCCACTGATTTTTAATACTACCAACACTTCACTGTTGGGTGCACCTCCATGTCAACATGAGATCACGAGGGCACATGGTCTGTGATGCTGACCATCTCCACTCCAACAACCCCCTGGTGAATGCCCACTCAATGATCTTGCCTCAGATTCTGTACTCACTACTAACGGGAGAACAAAACTAGAGATTCAGAGATGGGAGGGACCATGGTGTTCTCAGGGATTCATTCTGTTTTATTTTTTTTAATGTCTTCACCTGAGGACATTTTTTTCATTACTTTTAGAGATAGAAGAAGGGAGAGAGGAAGGAAGAGAGAGAAACATCAATGTGAGAGAGAAGTATTGATTGGTTGCCCAGACTGTCCATTCACTCCCAGACTGCAGGTCACATGTGCAGTCCAGACCAGGGATCAAACTCGCAACCTAGGTATGTGCCCTGACTGGGAATAGAACCTACAACCCTTTGGCTACAGGACAACACTCCAACCAACTGAGCCACACTGGATGGGGCTCAGGGATCCAGTCTTCAATGGACAGATGAAAAAACTGAGGTTCAATACATGTTTTGGCTGAGCTCACACAGTGTTTTTGAGACAGGTTGAATTACACTCTCCCAGGACTACTGTGTGCACATGGGTAAGTTACCTGCTTGTGCAGGTGGGTTTTCCCGGTCTCCTGCATGGGTTCTTCTTCCTTTGTGGTCTTTCTTCCAAGTTAAACTGTGAGCACATTTATCTCTCTGTATACTCTCCCTTGGTGATCTTTTTCACTCTTTTAGCTTCAAATATCTGCTCACTCATTTCTAGCCCTGAACTTGACTAATCATTGTTCAAGCTGAAAAACCACTAATTCCCTACACACTCCAGTTATCACACGTTTCTGATTATGTCTGATAATTTTTGCACTGTCTCAGCATTCACAGCCTTGTCTGTGCCTTCATTCTCTCTGATAGTTTTTTTTCCCACATCCTGCTTGTTGAAGTCTTACCTAGCCCCTGCCTAAGAAAACATCTTACTTTTTTTTCAGAAAGACTTCTCAGACTTTTTTGCTTCCACAGTTCCTTTTTCCCACACCTGAGTCCCCTGTACTGCTTTTAAAGCATTTTTCTTTTGCATTAAATTCGTGGTGTAGAGCAATTAAATGGAGATGGAGCAAGATTCCACATGAACCAGGCATGTGGTACAAACATAAGCAACTGGTTGACTGAGGTGTTACTCTGGGTTATGTGAGATCATAGGGAAAATGATTTCTCAAAGTAATAGCACAGTTAGTCAGAAAGAAAATGAAATTATTAGCCAAAGCCCATTCATGCCTGAAATATTCCTTAAGGAATACTGTTTCTGACAATTGATTATTTACTGAAAAGAAACCAATGTTAATTTCATCACTTACAGAATGCAATCTAACTTGACCACTGATATTGACCCATTTCTCTTCTCTTTTCTGTTTAAATTACTTTCAATTCACTGGTAATACGAACCTTAGTAAATCAGTCAATACAGAGTCTCTGTTTCTATTGATTTGTCAGAGAATGTTCTGGTAATTATCAGTCATTGCAATTGAAATAACTTTTAAAAGAGAATTATTTTGTAATATGTTTTTAAAGTTATTTTTATGCTACAGTAAGTTCCTTAAATCAGTTTATGATTTATATAATCAAAATTACTTATTTTAAGAAGAAATGTTAGAAATCAATAAACCCAAGGTTGGAGTTTGACATTAAATAGTCGCTTCTTATTTCTCTAAAAGCATGTGATTAAATGTCCTAACGAAGGCACTTGTAACTTAGATAACTTTGAGTCATGACAAAGTCTAGTCAATACCTGTGAAAAGTTGGAAGCTTTGCCCTATTTGCCAGCGAAAAACTTAGCCTGCCAGTTTCATGGATACTTGCAGATGACATGAAACCCCCTCCTCAGAGACAGAAAAAATTATTACTCCCAGTAATAGCAGTAGACAAAGTATCAGCAATTTCCTGTACATGAAAAAAGCTAGCACATGCAGTGGGGTACATTATGGAAGAAGAATTTTAAGCTTAGAAAACCCAAATCTTCTGTAACGGGCAATAAGCCTATGTGAACTTTGTCCTGGGAGAAAATTTTTTCTTATAATAGAGGGTATAGAAACCCACCCTCTGCCTAGAGGGAGACTCAATCTCTACATTCCAAGGCTGTTCTCTGTATAAACAATTGAAGATAGTCTGCACAAATACAGCATTTCTCCTTAGAAGATATGAAGAAACAAAAAAGACCCATTGAGAATTATCTCCCAACAGATACATGTGAACATATTTAAAATTTGAAAGTAACTTTCTTAATTAGAGTCACTCACCTTGAGTTAAGAAATACAATTGTGCTGGTGAGAGTACCTCAGTGAAAAGACAGTTTTTACATTTTATTGAAAAAATACTTCTTATGAAGACAGACTTGTCATTGTTATCCTTTAACTGGTACTGGAAAAAGCCCAGCAGGTGCTATTCCATGACACATCTCAAAAGGAGCCCACTCACACTGCTTAATTCTGAAGCCAAAGAAACAGAATGAGTTGGAACAAACCTTGCTGTTTTGCAGCTTAACATTCTGCTGTCCTGGGTGATGGAATTGTTTCTGGAGCATTCTGGATGGAATGTTTCACCTCTCTGCTTCCCCACCAACACTGTTCTGTCCTCTACTCACAGGCCCAGTTTGTTTGTTTGTTTGTTTGTTTGTTTGAAGATTTTATTTATTCATTTTTAGAGAGAAGGGAAGGGTGGGAGAAAGAGAGAGAGACACATTGATGTGAGAAACATCAACAGGTTGGTTGCCTCTCATACTCACCTGCACCCGACTGGGTGCTGACCTTGCAATCCAGGTGTCTGCCCTGACCAGGAATGGAGCTGGCAACCTTTCACTTTGCAGGACAATGCCCAACCGAGCCATGTGGGTCAGGGCAAAAGGCCCAGTCTTTATAAAAGCACACACCCATATACGCATGCCACCGTAAGTTCAATTTTTCTACCAGGCTTTATATCTTATTTTTGATATATGAGCACATATCCACTGAATAATATATTTATATATGTTGTCAATAAATATCCATCCACAGATCCCTCTTTACAACTATCAGGTATTCTATCATAAAGATACTTTTAAAATTTAATTAGTGTCTTGTTAATGGAAGTTGAGGATATTTCTATTCTTTTATTATTATAAAATGCCGCTATTAATGTCCTTGAACATACTTTTTGCATATTGTTTTATAATTTTCACAAAACAGTGATATTTAAAATGTACTATAAACATAAGTAATGCCTATATAAGCACAAAATAATAAATCAACGCAATTAGTTTTTGAAGGAGTTCAGTATTATCATTTCCTGGTGACAAAACGGATAGTTTTTTTTTCATATGTAAGGTTTTGATTAACTTTATCCTGAGATGATTTCTTTTTAAATTGAATTGTTTTTCCTCATAAAAAAAAAAGCTTTAACAATCTGATAGTAACCACTTGGATCACTGTTTTCACAGTGGATTAAAAATTTAAAAAGAAAGAATTAAGGGTCAATGCAGATACATACAAGATAACACATTTTACTCTACAGATCTTTTAGCTCAGAGAGCTAATACTTTGCCCATACTTGTTAATAATACTTACACACCACAGATAGCCTTTGATTGAAAGTGATGGCTCATTAAACAACAAAAATCAGCAGAAAAAAGACTATTAACCAATATCACTTGGTGTGAGTAATTTAGGGAAGAACTGAAGGATTAATTAACATCCACAAAGAATCTCACAACCTTTGCGAATACATTGAAACAGCACCCCACCGAGAGGAAGGCTTTATGACTGGTCCACTGAGAAGTCAGGCACTCAGATTCCCTGATATGGCTGCCAAGAAGGCAGCTATATTCTTACCTATGCCTATTCTGACAAAGATACATCTGTTATATTACTCTTCATCAAGAGCAATGTAAGTAGTTAATCGGTTTCTAAAGCACAAGTTTGACTCAAATTAGAATTGTCCAGGATCAGTCTCAGTTAATGAATGAATGGTCACCAGAAAGATATACACTCTAAACCAGGGAAACAGTAGCAGGTCTTTTAAGGATATAGGCAGGTGGCAGATACCCAAAGGAGCCGAGCTGCAGAAAGATTTCTCATCCTGGTTACTGACACACATCTGAAAATTACGGGACGGCATTTCTGTCTCCATGAGAGCTAAGGGCATGTCAGCTTCTAACCTGTAGCTGGTGAAACGGTGAGAGGGTATGGGTGAGAGGCTGCTGCTGCCTGCATGCTCTGGTGGCAAGTACAGGGCGTGTGGCTTGTTTGAGCAGTCTAGAGGGCTGTCCTGCAGAAGCTCAGAGTGCAAATTACTTCCATATTTTGATCTAGTTGTGTAATATGATGTGCTTTAGGTTTTTCTTGGTGTTAAATTCTAGCTATCTGAACATGGTGGTGCATTCTTAAACTCTGTTAGAATACGAATTAAGGTATTCTTGGCCTAAATGAATATAGAAATGTCGAGACGATGTGGCAAGAATAATTAGACTCAGAGGAAACATTCCCAGTCACTTCATCATACCAATTAGTTTATTGTTCCCATTTTGTGTTGACCTGATCGCACACCCTGGAGGTGGCAGCAGGCAGCCGCCGGGCTGACAGGCTTCCGCGGGCTCAGTTTCCCTTAGCTTGCCCTGCCATATGCTCGAAGCCTCGTCTCTTTCAGCCAACAGAGTGCCCGTAAGAACGCTTCCATCATTACCAGCCTCCTCCAAAGTGACATGGTCTTTCTAAAATCAGGAAGTATATATTCCATTACTTAAAACCCAATTTAACAAAACTTTACAGTATATGGTGTGTATAAGTGATTGACTAAAAGACAAGGATTTTAAAAAGTAAACTGAGCATAGCATCTCCTTCCCATCCACAAGCATTTTCTGATGGCTCTGAAATATTTCATCTCACCCTTTCCTATACTTTCATGCTCTCCCTTCTGTTCCTTTATTATTTTTTAAAAAAGCTTAGTAAAATTTATTTCCAAAAGGGTGTGCAAGCATAATATACTATAATATAATATAAATTATATTATAAATATAATATAATAGATTTAAAAATCACATTGTAAGGCCCTAGCTGGTGCAGCTCAGCAGATCCAGGGTGGACCTGTGAGCTATAGGGTCACTGGTGACTCCCAGTCAGGGCACATGCCTGGGTTCCTGGCCAGGTCCCCAGTAGTGGGTGCATAAGAGGCAACCACACATTGACATTTCTCTCCCTCTCTTTCTCCTTCCCTTCCCCTTTCTCTAAAAATAAATAAATAAAAGCTTTAAAAAATCACACTGTAACCCTGGCCATGTGGCTTAGTTGATTGAACATTTTCTTGTACACCAAAGGATAGTGGGCTCCATTCCTGATCAGGGCACATAGTTGGGTTGAGAATTTGATCCCTGATCAGGGTGCTTAAGGGAGACAACCAATCAATATTTCTCTCTCACATTGATGTATCTCTTTCTCTTCTCTCCTTTTCTCTCTCTCTAAAGTTAATAAACCTATCCTTAGGTGAAGATTAAAATAAAAAACCACTTTAGATTTAGCTTCCTTACCAATATATACTTTTGTGCATTACTTGTAGATCTTTGAAATGACCTTTGTAGCTTCAAATAATATACTTATAATTTTATTGATTGTTCCAACTACTATAAATGGTATGTTTTAATAGCACACCATGCAAATGGGAATATTCCGTTTGTTATCATTTTTTCTTTTTCCCTGATCTTCTAACCCTTTAGTCAGTACTTTGCTTTTTTCAGCTTTATTAAGATTAAGTGAAAGATATAAATTTTATATATTTAAAGTGTACAAATGTGTTGATTACATATACACATGCAATGTGAAAGCATTCCTACCAGTGAGTCAATTAACCCTTCTATCCTAACTTCCAGCCAAGATGGAGGTATAGGTAGATACACTTTGCCTCCTCGCACAACCAAAAGAAGGACAACAACAAATTTAAAAACAAAAAATAGGCAGAAATGCCAGAAAAATCAAACTGTATGGAAGTCTGACAGCCAAGGAGTTTAAGAAGAAATATTCATCCAGACTGATGGGAAGGGTGTAGGCAGGCAGCTGGGGCAGAGAGGTGGCATGGCAAGGTGGCGGCTGGTGAATAGGGTGGTACCACATTTGTGTGTGAATAAACTGGGAGGGACAACTGGGGAGTGAGACAGAGAGCCCAACCCCAGGATCCATGGCTGGGAAATACAGCCTCAAATTCTCTGGCTGTAAAAACTTGTCAAGGTTGCGGCAACAGGAGAAACTCATGGCCTCACAGGAGAGTTTGTTGGAGAGACTCACAGGTTCCTAGAAGGTACACAAATCCACCCACCCAGGAATCAGCACCAGGGCCCAATTTGTTTGTGGGTAGTGGGGGAAGTGACTGAAAGGTGGCTGAGAACTGAGCAAGTGGCATTGTTCCCTCTTGGACCCCTCCCCAATATACAGCAGGATGTGGGTTGTCCCGCCCTGGCAAATACCTAAGGCTTTGCCCCTGACCATGTAACAGGCACACCAAGACAAAAAATACAGCCCAAATGAAAGAACAGATCAAGGCTCCAAATACAGAACTAAGCAATGAAGAGACAGCCAAACTATCAGATGCAGAGTTTAAAAACACTGGTAATCAGGATGCTCACAGAAATGGTTGAGTATAGTCTCAAAATAGAGAAAAAAGTGAAGGCTATGCAAAGTGAAATGAAGAAAAATATATAGGGAACCAACAGTGAAGCGAAGGAAACTGGAACTCAAATCAATAATTTGGAGTAGAAGGGAGAAATAAATATGCACCCAGAACAGAAAGAAGAAACAAGAATTCAGAAAAACAAGGAGAGGCTTACTTGAAATGTAAGCCTGGGACAACTTGAAATGTTCCAACATGTGAATCATTGGGGTGCCAGGAGAAGAGGAAGAGCAAGAAATTGAAAACTTACTTGAAAAATTAATGAAGGAGAACTTCCTCAATCTGGCAAAGGAAATAGACTTCCAGGAAGTCCAGCAAGTTCAGAGAGTCCAAAAGAGTTTGGACCCAAGGAAGCACACACCAAGGCATGTCATACCCAAGATTAAAGATAAGGAGAGAATCTTAAAAGCAGCAAGAGAAAGGGAGACAGTTACTTATAAAAGAGTTCCCATATAACTTTCAGCTGATTTCTCAAGAGAAACCTTGCAGGCAAGAAGGGACTGGAAAGAAGTATTTGAAGTCATGAAAGGCAAGGACCTACATCCAAGATTACTCTATTGAGCAAAGCTTTCATTTAGAATGAAAGGGTGGATAAAGTGCTTCCTAGATAAGTTAAAGTTAAAGGTGTTCATCATCACCAAGGTCTTATTAAATGAAATGCTAAAAGGACTTATCTAAGAAGAAGAAGAAGAAGAAGATAAAAAATAGGAACAGTAAAATGACAACAAACTCACCACTGTCAACAACCGAACCTGAAAAACAAAAACAAAAATGAACTAAGCAAACAGCTACAACAGGAACAGAATCACAGAAATGAAGATCACTTGGAGGGTTATCAGTGGGGAGGAGGAGGAGGGAGACAGGGGGAAAAGTTACAGGGAATAAGAAGCTTAATTGGTAGGCATAAAATAGGGCGAGGTTAAGAATAGTATAGGAAATGGAGAAAGCAAAGCACTTATATTTATAACCCATGAACATGAACTAAGGTGGGTGAATGCTGGTGGGAGGTGGGGTACAAGGCAGAGGGTAACAAAGGGGAGGAATGGGACAACTGTAATAGCATAATCAATAAAATATATTAAAAAACAAAATAAAAACAAAACAAAAAGATAACTACTTCTATTCCAAGTTTTGGTATGTTGTATTACCAGTTTCATTTGTCTCATGATAAATTTAAATTTTCCTTTTGATTTCTTTTTGGACCCACCAGTTGTTCAGGTATTGTTGTTTAAATTCCACATTTGTGATTTTTCAGTTTTCTTCTTGTAACTATCTTCTGAATTGATACTGTTGTGGTCAGAAAAAATGATTGATGTGATTTCAGATTTCTTAATTTGTTGAGATTTGTCTGTGGCCTAACAGATGGTCTATCTTGGAGAAAGTTCTATGTGTGTTTCAGATCAGATATTCTGCTGCTGTTGGAGGAAATGTTCTGTTGTCTGTTAGGCCCATCTGGCCTAATGTGTAGTTTAAGCTCAAACTTCCCTTATTGATTTTTCTGTCTGGATGATCTATTCATTGTAGAAAGTGGAGTATTGAAGTCCCTGGGATTATTGCATTGTTATCTATTTTTTCTTCAGGTCTGTTAATATTTAATTTATATATTTAATGTTCTACTATTGGGTGCCTGAATAGTTACCATACTTACAGTCTCTTGATTCAGAGACCCTTTTGTCATTTTCCTATGCCCTTCTTAGCATCTGTTACAGTTTTTGGCTTAAAGTCTACTTTCTCTGTCATAAGTATAGGTACCATTGCTTTCTGTTAGTTTCCATTTGCAAGGGATGCACTTTCCCTGTCTTCTCACTTTCAGCCTATGTAGGTCCTTAAATTTGAAGTGAGACTCTTTCAGGTAGCATACAATTTGGTGTTGTATTTTTATCTATTTAGCCACACCATGTTTTGATTGGAAAATTGAGTCCCTTTACATATAAAGTAGTTATTGATAGGCATGGATCTAACATTGTCATTTTGTTCATTGTCTTCTGATGGTTTGTAGTTCCTTTGTACCTTTCTTTCCCTCCTTCTCTCTTCCTTAATGATTTGATGATTTTCTGCAGTGATATGCTTCCATTCCTTTTGCTTTATCTTTCCTGTCTCTGTTATAAGGACAATAGGTTTGTTTATGCTTTGTGGTTACCATGAGGCTCTTATAAAAATCTTGTAACAGTGTATTTTAAGCAGATAGTAATTTAACTTCAAATGAATACAAAACTCTTGCTGCTCTTAAGATTCTCTCTTTGTCTCTAACTTTGAACAATCTAATTGTAGTATATTTCTATGTGGGTTTCTTTAGAGTCATCTTATCAGGTACTCTCTGTGCTTCCTGGATCTGATATCTGCTTCTTTTTGCAGGTTAAGAAATTTTTCAGCCATTATTTATTTGAATAAGCTTTCTTCCTTTTTCTCTCTCTATTCTGCTTCTAGGACTTTCTATAGTGCATGTATTGGTCCACTTAATGCTATTCCATAAGTCTTTTATGCTATCTTTATTGTTTTTTTATTATTTTTTCTTTTTGCTCCTCCAACTGGAAGAATTTCACTGCCCTGTCTTTGAGTTTTCTGATCCTGTTTTATGTGATCTAATCTGCTTTTGAATACAACTGAATTTTTAAGTTCAGTTATTGTATTCTTCACCTCTATGATTTCTATTTGGTGCTTTTTAATACGCTGTTGAAATACATATTTTATTACATCATTTTTCTGACCATGGTGAGCATTTTTATGACTGCTATTTTGACCTCTGTTTGGGTAAATCATCTCCATTTCATTAAGGTCAGTTTCTAGACATTTAACTTGTTATTTTGATTGGGACGTTTTCCCTTGTTTCTCCTTCTCCTCCCCTTCTCCTCTTCCTTCTCCTCCTCGTCCTCCACCTCCTCCTCCTTCTTCTTCTTTGACTCTCAATATTGGTTTCTGCACATTAGATGAAAATAAGTAGCCACTTCTCCCAGTGTTTACTGATCTTGTGAAATTCACAATCAGTGTCGCCCAAACTCCTAACTGTGTCTCAGGCATTTATGATTGTCTACACCACCATCTTTGCTCTTAGTAGTTCCCAACTGTAAAAGATAGTCCAAAAGCCATCTATATCCCAAAGGGAAGATTGCAATTATCACCTGGAAGCAGACTGATTAAAAGCCAGACCCTTAGGCAACATCTGGGAAAGTACATAGTTAAGTTCTTTGCAGGGAGAGACTGGGAGGTGGACATTTTTGTTGATTCCCTTTGCACTGAGCCCAGGTGTAGGGCCATGGGGAGGTGCTCCTGTGCCTATTAAAAAAATTGCTCCTTTGTTTGCTCCTGCCCCATTAGACTGGTGAATACAAGCCTCATTGGCCACCAGATCTAAGTGATCCGGGGTCTTGTCCCTTGGGTGGCAGCTATAAAAGTTGGAGTACTAGATGTGTCATAAACTCCTTCTAGGGACGTATTGGCAACTTGTTTTTATTGTTTAAGCAAGCAGAGGGGCTGGTGAGAAAAGTGCTCACTGGCCCTTTTGGGTCTGTGGAGGACTGCAGCCAGCACTTGAGCATGCTAATTAGAAACTGGACCTTCAGGCCACAGCTTGAAAAGTGTGCAATCAAACTCCTTTCAGAGAAAGAGTGGGAGATGTGCATTTTTGTAGCTCCCTCTGCATGGCCCTGGGAAGGGAGATAGCTGTGGTGAATGCTCACATGTGCTCCTGTTAAGAACTGCTCCTTTGTTTGCTAGAGTCTGGTGGTTCTCCAGAGCTGGGAGTTGGGGATTTCCTAACAATTGCATGTCAGTGTGCTGGGGGGTGGGAGTCATGGCAAGAGTGTGCCTCAGCCTTTCCTACCCATTTCATTGTGGGTGTTTTCTCACTTGTGTGAACAGTAGAAGTCACTCAGCTGGTTTCTGGACTTCTTTCAGAGGGAATTGCTTTGCATGTAGCTTAATTCAACGCATCTACGTGAGGAAGGGAGTTCAGGAGCCTCCTGCATCTCTATCTTGACCTCTCCCCTATTTTTCTCCCTCTGTTCCTAATTCTAAACTAGCTTCTAAAGTTTGTACCCCAAAAAAGTCTCTTCCAAACTTTCTCCTTCCTCATTCTCTCCCAGGTTATTCCCAAAGCACTTGTCACCTCCATTACAAAAACACACTTGCCTTATTACCATTTCACATGGATAAAGCTTAATTTATGGGCTATTGCAGTTTCTGAATAATGTCTACCTTATTGTCCTATCAAAGTACCACTGAGGCAGTAAGTTTTAAATCCACTCATTACAATCTCTGGGGGCTTATACAGGGAAGCACCTGTGCAATCTTTTCTTTCCCAATTAAATTTATTTCTTTATCCAGCATGAAATATTTTGATTGTAAGTGACCAAAAAAATGATACCTCAAAAGGTGCCCAAAGACCAATAAAATTATAAAGAAAAAAATCCCTACTTTGAAAAACATTGGTCTGGGAAGCTTTAGACCCTTTACACTTTGCCAGCCAGAAATTTTGGCAGGTTTCCTACTAACTTATGGAGCCCACAGCAAGTAAAGTCTGGAGTTGCTTTGATCTAATTACTGCAGGATTTAAATTGTGCCCAATTAAAATGAAAGTTGTTAAAGAGTGGCCCTCAGCTGCACCCAAATTGTAGTGGGATAGCACTACCAGAAGTGCGCCAAACCTCTCACAGGGGAGCATCGTGAGCCGTGTGTGAACATTACTCTCTGTTTCTAGGTTAGATTATACATAGTTTCTTGTTTTCATTGAGAAAATGAAATCAGATAGCAGCAACAGTCCTTGCAGAAAGGGTAGGTTATAAAATTGAGGTTTAATTGCAATTATCTAGGTAACCAAAGCAAGAGTGGGTCTCATTTATCTAGTTAAGATTGAGTAGACTGAGTAAAATTATCCCAGTAAAACAAATCAGTATCCTCTTTTGAAAAGAATTTCAGGAAAGGAAGTCCATTCTTCTTTCTCCCTGTTTGCTGGCACTACAGTATAGAAACAATGAACCTGACTTCTGTCTGTTCATTAAGTTTCTAATAACACACACACAAAATGGTGACATGTTTGTAACATTAAAACATGTCCACCAGAGCATTTTCCAGAAGCACACTGTAGGTGTTCTATAACTACTTCCAAAATAAAGGGAACATTAAATGCATTACTATTGGATAGAATTAATCTCCACACAAAAGAGATAAATGCAGCCTTGAATCCTGATAGGTGCCACATTAGGTGCCATGTTTGCATTTGATACATTTATGAAAGAAAGCTATGCATCACCATCCTAATTCTATAAAAGGAGAAAATGGGGCTCTGAGCTCAAGTGACCTTTCTAGGATTTCACAGCTGTTACATATCAAAACCTGGCTTTGGGTACTATTCTATCTCAGTAGTTGCTTTGCTCTTCAAGGGGAGCAAAATGGGGGCATCTGTAATAGTATAAACAATAAAAATAAAGTTAAAGAATAATTGGTAAGCATAAAATAGACAGGGAGAGGTTAAGAATGGTATGGGAAACTGGGAAGCCGAAGAATTTACACATACAACCCATGGGCATGAACTAAGGGGAGAATGCTGGAGGGCTGGAGAATGCAGGGCAGAGGGAGGACAAACGGAGAAAAATTGGGAAAACTGTAATAGTCTAAATTAATAAAATATATTTTAAACAATAAAATTAAAGAATAGTTTCTCTTCAATATTTTGATCCAGATGAAACAGCAGAATACAGTTGATCCTTGAACAATATAGGAGTTGGGGCACTGACTCCCCCCACATTTCAAAATCCATAGTTATACAAAATCTATGTATAACTTTTGACTCCCCAAAAACTTACCTGCAGTTGCCCCCTATATCAACAAGGGAATAGCTATAGGAACCCCAATGGATACCAAAATCAAGAATACTCATATCCCCTACATAAAGGTTATGGAGAAATACGTACAGTCAGCCCCTGCACATGCATGGATTCCCACCTCTTTTCCATCCACAGTTGTTTGACTCGGTTGATGTGGAACCTGCAGATACAGAAGGCCAACTGTACATGTACTGAAAAAAAATCTACATATAATTGGACCTGCACAGTTTAAAACTGTGTTGTTCAAGTGTCAGCTATGCTAGCTGGCCCCTCACAGCCCCAATATTTATGTGGGTCATTCACATCTCTGAAATCCTATGTCTGTGCCCTACTTTCTAGAGTAGTCACTGTATTTTTATAATGTAAGCTTTAGAACCTGATAATTTCTTCCTTAAATTATTGTTACCCTATTACCATAGGAAACAAACAAAAGAGGAGAAAAACAAACAAAAATTAGCACTAGGAGAAAATATAGTTCCTGGTGTCATCTATTTTCTTTGCGTTAACTCCGAGCCGGGTCTCCAGACACAGCGCTAACCAAAGCGCCACTATGCTTATAGTGCTGTGCTCCTGGCGCTGGAATCTGCGTGAAGTTGCACAGTGCATATTTCTAGACAAAGAAATAGCCGTAACAGAAACAGAGTAAGAATTTTCCAACATAGATTTTTTAAAATAATCAATATTCACCAGTCTTCAGGTTTAATTTTAAATGTATTTTCCCATCAAATTCTGTGTTCTTTAATATTTAGCCAAGTTTACTCTCAGTTCATAAACATATTTTCTCATCTGTCACAAAAATGTATTTTTTCTTCAAAATTATTTTTGTCCAAGTGAAGGAGGGAGAGAATGAAGCCATGGGAAGTAGATCTGACTCCAAAAATGGGACTGGAAATACTTCATTCTTAGACATAGAAGGATCTCCATAATATTTGCTCAATGAATGAAAAATGAATAAATAAAATCTCGATGATTTATGATTTTGTATGGAGCTATTTCTAATGACTAGAAATTATTCATTTTATTCTTTCCTTTAACAAAGATCCATCCTCAATGACAGGAAAGTGAGAGGAAAAATTATTTGCAGAAAAAGAAAACCTTCAAATTAATCTGAATTTTTGTCTTAGTATGTGACAATGATTTTAAAAAGACAAATAGGGCATTTAAAAAAATAAAAAGAAAAGAGGGCAGAGCATAAAAATTTAATGGGAACAAGTAGAATTCTAGATAAAAATGTTTCAGGGGAGGAACTGACTCCTAAGAAAAACAAAGCTACATAAGACAATGGTAATGTGAAATAGTTTAAGGGACTCCTAATTTAAGGAACAGAGATGTGGCATAGCAGAGACTTATAAGAATCTAATGCAAATTTACTAGCCCAGGATAAGGCTGTGGAAAGGCCACCCAACAACATTTGAGCTTGGAATTCACTATAACTAGAGGCATGAAGAGTATAAGAAAGAAAAGATAAAATTAAGATTGCAAATAAATACTAATCCTTCATACATGGAAAGAAGATTCATTGTTTTTAGCATTAAAAACACCAACAGAAGAAATAACTCATGAGTCTATGTAGAAAATCCTAACTCCTCTTTGCTCCACCTGCAGCAAAGAACCAATTTGCTTTGTGTTCTCAAAGCCCTGTGTTCCTGGCACCAAGGCAGCAGGTACTTATCACATTCAGTTGGTTATCTTCAGTGGGTCATGCTGAACTGATGTGAAGGCAATCTCCAGGGAAGGGTCAAGGTGATAGTTGTTTTGTTCAGTCCTAAGAACAGTGCCTGGTCCGGAGCAGATGCTAAATGCTGAACTGAATTAAAGAAATAGTAGAAAAAGAAGCTGTGTAGAGAAAGAAACCACTCTTCCTCTTGTTTCAGAATCAGTTTCCTTCCAAATCATCTCAAAGTCCTCTATCAACACCAAACTCTCTACCCCTGCTCCCTCCCTCACCACAGTCATTGAAGGAAGACCTGCATTCACTGTCTCAAAATCTTCACCACTCAGTTGGTCCCTGAATCTTCATAACCTTATTTCTTCCCCCACCGTGCACCTGAAACATCCCTCACGTTACTCCTGTCAAACCAGCTTTCCTATCCTTCATTTCTACCTACTTTCCTGCAATCTTTAATAGTAACTATCACCATTGTATTAATCTCCCTAAACATGCACTACCTGTGTGACTATTGTCTCTTTTTCTGTGCACTGTGCTCTTCTGCCCAGGACTCTTCTGCTCCATGTACCCCCACTGCTCCCAGAGTGAGCTCATTCACTCTCAGAGTCAATGCCAACATCCAACCCCAATACCAACTCTAACACACCACTAGTCACAACTATTTTTGAATCCTGGTCACATTTTAACTTCTTCTGAACACTTCTGCCTGGATATGACACCAGAACATTAAATTTAATATTAATAATAGTTATAAACAGCTGATAGTTATTGTACACTTTCCATGTGTCCGCTGGTGTTCTGCATGTACAGCATAGATATATAACATTATCCTAACTTTACCAATGAGAAGACAAAGGCAGAGAGCAAATAAGTAGTTTTCCCAAAGGTCACATAGTTAGATAATTGGTAGAACTGTGTTATACACACAGGCAGTTTGAACTTTTCCCCTGAATTACTTGTTCCTCTGTATATCTGTTATTAAAATCTTATTTCCTTGATTTGGGACTTAACATATTGACTAAATCTTTGACTATTCCCAATACAGTGTTCTCCATATCAGATTATTTATAAACACTGTTATTTTGTTTAAATGCATTTACCATAAATTCCTCTCATTCCCTGCTACTACCAGTGTAATACATGTATTCAATGCCTCTCTTTAGCACTATTGCAGTAGCTTTGAACTGGTCTTCTTATCTCCAACATCTTTTCTCTCTAACCTTTCCTACATACTAGCATACTATAAATAACCTCTAAAGCCTAACTCATATCACACACCAATTACAAAAAGGAAACACTTATCCACCAAATGGAGCCCTGACCCATTATACTAGTATTCACAGCCATCTGTGAACTAAACTACTAATAATTCCCTAGCATTACCACCAAATTATAACTCTGCTTGACTTACTTGATACAGTTTCCTCTCTATCTCCACTCAGTCACTATCCCCCAATTTATTCTTTCAATTTTTTATTATAAAGTTTTATGCTAAGGTATATAATAGCAAGATTTATAAGACATTGTTAAAATTCCTATATGTGTGGAAGTATTCTTCTAGGTCTGTCTTAAATGGCCACTTCTTCAGTGAATAACCCTTGATCACCCTAGTCAAATCCTTAGAGGAAAGAGTGAAGTATTGGAGGTCAAGTAAGACAAATAGAAAGATGGGAAGTGAGTAATATTTCAGTGGTTACTAGATCAAGGCAGATGACTATGGAGCAGAGGTAATGAATTGTCAATGAGAGGAAGAGTCTCAGGCAGAAGAGTAATTTCACCAGTGGGAACCTAGAGACAGAAATTACTTAAGAGATATGAGACACTGTCTTAAAACCAGATATGGGAAGTCAATACTGGGGTGAAAAACTTAAAAATAAAGACAATACTGGGATAGAGACTTAAAAATAAAGACATTTACACTTGAAGATTATGTCAGATCTGAATAAAATTAAAAGATTGAATGTGAAGATAAGTACAGAATATTTCAGTCTTTCTTAGAAGAAGTTCAAGATGCCTTTATTATTCATTTACTCTTTCAGAAAATACTTACTATGTGCCGTGTACTCTGATAGTGCTGCGTATAAAGCAGCAAATGAAGCAGATATGTTCCATGCTCATAGAGTCTAACAGAAACTTATTTTCTAGTGGTTTTTCATGGGGAGCAAGATACACCACCAAATGTAAGAATAGAGTATATCAAGGTGAGTTATGGAATGAGGACTTTAAGAAAAGTCTCAGGAAAAATTGGTGCATGCCCTATTGGTGGCCAGGAGGAGGAATAGCAAGTTAAAGTATAGTCCTGAATCAATTGTTAGACTGCAAGTGGAATAACAGGGGGAATTACTCCTCTCAGCAATTGAAAGGTATGCAAGATTTTCTTCACAAAGGATTACTTTTGATAAGCTGAAATGTGTTTATGTCATAAAGCTCAGTGTGGGGGTCCCAACAAGGCAGAATTTGCAAGAACATGTAAGAATATGAATCACTGGCTCCAAAGAAAAGGGACAGGAAGGGAAATAGGAAGGCAGGAGGCAAAAAGGCAGGTCAATTAGTTGGTTCCCAAGTTACACGTACAAAAGTAGGTTTAGAGCCGAAGCCCCCCCTCTTCCACAGGGGATACACTCCAGTGCCCTCAGTGGGTGCCTAAAACCCAGGGAGTACTGAACACTAAATATACTGCATTTTCCTACAGATACATACCTATGATAAAGTTTTATTTTTACATGAGGTTCAGTAAGAGATTAACAGTAATAACTAATACAGTTGTGCAGTACACAATGATGACTCACATAGACGGCAGTGGTCCCATAAGATTATCATGTAGTGATCTCACGGCTTTCCTAGCATCATAGCACAATTCATTACTCACGTGTTTGTGGTGATACTGGGGTAAACAAACCTACTGTGCTGCTGGTCGAATAAAAATATAGCACATACAATTTTGTACAGTAGTATCTGTTAGTGATAAATAACTATGGTATTGGTTTATGCATTTACTATACTATACTTTTTATCATTATTTTGGTGTGCTCTTTTTATTTCTTAAAAAATATAAAAAAGTTTGCTGTAAAACAGTGTGCCATGTTAGGATGGCAGCAGCCTCATACATCTGTTTACCAACTCTCTTAATTGTATCATTTTCTCTTTTGCTTAATGTAATCGCATGTTGTTTTATGCAGTGACATGCTGTACAGGTTAAGAGCCTAGGAGCGATAGGCTATGCCCCACAGCCTCGATGTGTGGAAGGCTGTACCATCTAGGTTTGTGCAAGTGCACTTTATGGTGCTCACACAATGGTGAAATCACCTAGTGATGGCATTTCTCAGAACATATTTCCCTCATTCAGCAGCACTTGACTATAATAAAATAAAACAATTCTAACAATATGCTGTAATAAAAGTTACGTAAATGTTCTCTTCCTTTCTCAAAATATCTTATTGTACTGTGCTCATCCTTTCACTTAAAAGAAGCACTATATGGCTTCTTTGGCATATCTAAATTACCAGCATCACTACTATCTCACTTTGGGGCCATTGGTAAGTAAAGTAAAGTTGACTTGAACACAAGCATGCAATACTGTGACAGCTGATGTGATAATCTAGATGGTCATTAATGTGGTTAACAGGCAGGGGACTGGTACAGTGCGGAGATGCTGGACCAAAGGGTGATTCATATTCTGCATGAGATGGAACAGGACAGTGTGAGATTTCACCACGCTACTCAGAAAAGTACGCTATTTAAAAGTTATGAATTGTTTATTTACATATTTTAGTTAATATTTTTGGATCTTGGTTGACTGCAGGTAACTAAAACCATGGAAAGTGAAACAGTGGATAAGGGAAGACTACTGTAGCTTGAAAGCAGGTAAGTTTTGACAAATTCAGTGGAGCTTACCTGAAAGAAGATGGAAACAATCAGAGTCATATCCTCTGTTGTAAGAAAATACTGGCAAAATAGAACTATTTCACTACCATTTTCATAACATAAGTCAGTTCAGGCTTAGACAATTAAAAAGCAGAATGAGGCAATGTTTTGAGAAGCATCTTGAAGAGAACCGATTGCATTCTGCCACACCCTCTGGTAGCACAGGTTTTGGAAACACCAAAATAAGCTTTGATTCAGGAACCTACTGAATAATTCCCCAGGAATTAGGGGAAACTGACTTAGCGACCGATCTATGGAACTCCAAGACAGGAAGAGTAGTTATTAGTTTAAATATTTTGTGATTTTTCTGGAGATGAAGTAGAAAGAGGATGGCAAGGCACTGGGTCTCTGGAGAAAGGTGTGTAGTAAGTTTGCAGGGACAATTTTGTTAATTCTGTTATAAATGCTTGTAAGAGAAAGTACCAGCTGAGTCTCTAGATGAAGCCCACGGTTAGCCACACTATTGATGTGCTGGCCAGAGTGACTAGGAGCACACCACAGCAATTCCTAAATTTTGCATGAAGACAGAATATTGAAAATATCCCTCCTTGAGAACAGAGTCAGCCTGCAAGAATAATGTTTTGGGGGAATTTGGAATGCAAAGAGTATGAAATAAAATTTCCCACAGCAATAGAGATCAAGTTTAGAAATTAGCTGGCATTTTGTAAGTCTAAAATCAGAGCTATTGTCTCCTTTCTTCTCTAAAATTTCACTGCTATAGTTCTTGCTCATTGCACTCCATGGCACTGTGGATCTGCATTGAAATGTTTATTTGCTCCCAAGCATATATATCTATTTGATATATTTGTTGAGGTAATTGGAGAATGGCATGTCGACTTCAAATTTTATGAATGTGGTGTTAGAGCCAAGGTACTCTGTATGACCCATTGATTTGTTGGTTTATTGGAAATTGAGATTCATGAAGAGCTCATGTTAATACAAACTCAAATTTGTAGGTGCTGAAGGCGTCTCCCAGCCCCCACTTCCAGGGAAGAAAGCTGAGGATGAAGCTGCTGCAGGGGGGATACCCAGCTCACAGGTAGCATCTTTGTGAGTTTCCTCCAACAGAGACAGAGCAGGAGAAGACATTAAGGAGAGCAGACTTATGGACTTCATTTTTTTTTCCACTTTAATTTGATAGAATTTCTTTCATTTCTTGGACTTGAATTTCTCCCTGGAAATTTAATATTGGAGGTACCTACAGATCCTGTGAGTGACTAAAACAAACATTTGGAGTGTTTGTGATGCCCTTTACTTTCTAATCTCCACAATTTTACAAGAATTGTCATCAACTTCCCACTGTTGAATAGAAGTGGATGGTGAGGGAAATTTTAAGGTTTAGCAATTCTGTTTTCTCTCTCCATTTCCCATTCACTCCCTTATAAGGGACAAAAAGTGACTAAAGAAATTGGTATGTCTTGACAAATGTTATCCCATGCTTGTTTGTTTCTTTGTTTCTTTGTTTGTTCATGGTACCAAGACCACACATACTATTTATCCCTCATCTTCTAATGAAGCAGCTATCCTTAATTCTTTACCTTCTATACCTGGTTCCAGTGGGCAAGTCATAGGTACCTTTAGAAGCATCTAATTTGGAGCGGGAGATGGTAGTTATTTAATCTGGTTGCCATGAGAGAATTTTGTTTTGGGGGGATTATTAGGAAAAATTCAATTTACAATGACTATGGTAGCAACAGCATTGAACTGGGGTCCACGCAGCCTGGGTTCCATCCTGGATTCTAGTGCAGTCCCCTAGGCATGCCGTGCACTGCAGGCCAAAGTCATAGACCTGAGCTTGTATCAGACTGTTTAGGTTTTCAGCCAAGAATTATTTATTGAGAGCCTATTATATGCCAGAGTCTACGCTCAACACTAAGAAAACTGCTGTCAAAATTGCTGATTGAAAACAATAATTCAATCCCCTCTGGGGTAGAACAGTCTGGTCATAGTGTCAGGCACTAATGAATCACAACGAAAGCTATGATTATAATTTTGAGTGTCTTTTTGTTGTAAACCTTTCTTTGCTGTTTTAATTTATTTTTAGCATGTGCATACTTTATTTTCAAAAGTAAATGCAGTTTTGAAAATAGGCCTTTGCAAGTTAGACAATATAAGCCTAGGTTGTCCCTGACTTCTTAGCGCAGAAAGTTTAAACTCTTAGGAAGGGAGAATAAAATGGATTTAGCTACTAAGCTAAGGTCTGTGAATTTTTAAATTTGTATTATAAACTCTGTGCTTTCAAGGGTTATTGGATTAACCCGGTTCAACATTTCTGGAAAAAGAAACTTCAGGAATCCCATTTAAATATTCATATCTTTTGTGTCATTGATGAGAAGTACTGTAGGTATGTCAGTGGTTCCAGGTGTCTGTTGTCTTTTCCATATGAAACGTAGCTGTTCCGTCAGCACTGTGACAGTGATGACACTCAATTTTGTCTTCAAAAAATCAACCTTTGTCTTCTATTTTATTCCAGCATTCTTGTGCTATTTAGCAAATGTACAGAAAATGGATGACATGAATTTTCTCCAAGCTTACAATTCAAAGTTTTTAGTTTTTCTTTTCTTATAAGCTAAAAATCTAGAGGAAAAACATTCTACAGAATCCTCTTCAGTATTCATGGCAGCTTTATTGTCCTCACTCTTAACTTTCAAAATATTGGGAAACTTTTTTCTTAATATTTTTTGGTTTTTGGCTTTCTTGTATCTGGATTTTAAAGAAAATTGCTTATACATAGATTGAATGTATAAAAATATCTCATTAAAAGTTAAGGAAGGAAAGCTTCTTTTCATTAAAACTTCACAAAAGGAGAAAAGTAACAAACATGTAAGATAGTTGTAAGTGTAACAGCATTGGAACCAAATTCCTCCCCGGGCTTTTTGATGCCTCTGTGGCTCCTGCCTGAAGTCTTCTCCTTGTGGAGGATGCCAAAGGGGCACAGAGAAAGCCTGACATGTCACTGAACATCATGTTGAATGTGAGAAACCAAGAACTCACGTGTTTTCCAGCAGCTCAATTAACTGGAAAAGGAAATATTGTTCAGCTGACAAAGATATCTACCTAGTTTGCTTAACTTACATACACCCAAAATGAACTTAAGTGTGTTCATATCATCACGTTATTGTGGCAAAAGAAGTGTAACCCTGATAAATGGAGAATGCCCAGACAACTCAGCCTTGGCAGAAAGAGTTTTTAAAGACATACAGTTTAATAGTCATAAGTGACTTTAAGACAATCCCATTTTAGGTGTTTGTCTTAGGAAGAACGTTAGAGTAGAACTAGTTCACAAACTGTCAAAGTGTCTGTCAAAAGTCCCTACGCCAGGCTTCAGTATTCTCGTGCATTTCCATGGCTCTAAACTCCTTAGAGTGCTAAAACTTTCTCTCTTGAGCCAGTTTCTCACCTTTCTTCCCTCTAACTACTTAGAGTGTGTGGATCATCTTAACTTCTTCCAAATGAAAAGATATTCTTCTTCTTCAGTAAGAAAGAAAGTAGGGAAAAAAGTACACAGCAGAGAACCATCTTTGCAGGGCAGGGTGTGTGGAGGAAGGTCTGTCTGCCCATCACAATTAGTAAGATTCACTCAGAGCACTCCTCAGGACCCCCCCCCCATGGGCCTGATATTCTATTTTCCCAATCAAGGAATCAAGCCACTTACCACATTCTGGGATTATTATAGACCTTGGGTACAACTGTGAGCAAAAGAGACGGTGCTATTTCCCTGTATTGTTTTTTCTATTGTTCCTATAACAGATTACCATATGCATAGCAGCTTAAAACAACACAAATTTACCCTCTTCCAATTCTGTAGGCTAGAAGTCCAAAATGGACCTCACTGGGCTAAAAGCAAGGTGCCTGCCAGGCTGCATTTCCTTCTAGAGGCTTTAGGGAAGAGTCCAGTTCCTTGACTTTTCTAGCTTCGAGTGGCTGCCCACATTCCTTGGCTCATGGTTCCTTTTTTTCATCTTCAAAGCTGGCCACATTGCATCTCTCTGGTCATTCTGCCACAATCACACCGCTCCAACTATCTTCTTCTACCTCCCTCTTTTTTTAAGGACTCCTGCGATTATGCTGATAGCACCTGGGTAATCCAAAATAATCTCCCTTCCTTTAAATTAACAGGCTATTAGGCTTAATTCCATCTGCAACCTTAATTTTCCTTTGCCATGTAATACCACATGCTCAGAGTTATGGACATCCTTGGGGTATTACTCTGTCCACTACATAGCCTTGTAGGCCTCACAATTTAGTAGGAAATATAAACAGGTAAGGGGGTAATCACCACACAGTGAGCAAAGTGCTGATAGGGAAAGCCTGGGAGTCCCTAGAAGGGTCACCTAGGAAGGACTTCCAGTTTAGAGAAGGCTTTCCAGAGAAAGTGATGCTAAAGCTGAGATCCAGAGGATAAGTAGGCATGGCCAATAGAAGCCATGTTTGTTGAGGTGAGAGGGTGAGAATAATATTTCACTCAGAAGGAATTCCAAGCACGACACCCAGAAAGCAGAAAGGGAGCAGAGGGATTTTACCAGGTCATGGACAAAAGGAAGTTCCTGACTAATAGGGCAGGAGTAGGTATGGGGAGGGGGCATGTGAGTCCAGGAAAGCAAACAAGAGCCAGATCAGGAAGAGATGTGTTGGCCTTCCTAAATGGGTGGTGGTGTCAGGCTGCCTGCCCAGCTGGGATGTTCAACCAGGGGCAGGGAGGGCCTGGGCTGGCATGTGAGAAATGCCATCCTGGTAACTGAGTAGGGGTCAGGTGGAACATCTTATTAGTGATCTAAGTGGGTAAAAGTAAAAGGTCATTCATTAATTATCACGACAATTTAGCAACCTTGTGTCAAGTTAACTCTAATGAGAAGGAATGTTGGGGAAGGGGCCTGAATATGTGTTTAGATCTAAGAGATGTAGATTACTGAGAGAAGCAAAACATGGGATTAAGTGAGGGAAAAGTTTACTTGAAAAATAAAACTTTGAGGCAAACGTTCAAAAGTACCGGTTGGTCTTATTAGAAACTTACCTCAAATTTAACTAAATTATTACAAATGTATGCAAGTCTTCTATAAGTCAGCAATTAGTGCCAATGAGCTAGGTCATGGCAGGATCACCCTGTGGTTCAGTTGTCCCACGGGAGAGGGAGGACGGGGAAAGCCTCTGTCGTGTGACATTATACCAGCTTACACATATAAAATGCATAGTGGAATTAATTCTACAAATTTGTTACTTAACTTTTAAATGCTTTTAGTGACTTATTTTTGCCTCTCCTGAAATTAATTTCTCCCAAATAGTTGGCACTTCTTTTTCACATATACAGATCTGACCAATAGATCTTTTCCTGTTTAATGGCCAGAAACACACTACATTTTACTCCAGGATTCTAGTCCTCATCTCCTTAACAATTTGGTTTAACTTTAAAACAAAATAAAGGAAAAGATGATTATTGAACCTTTAAAGATTTATGAGAAGGATACTGTCTCTGAGAAAAGTTGAAACCCAAAAAGCTGGGAAATGAGATGCACTGAGGAAAGTGTTTGTATCCTGTTGTGTCTACTTTCCAAGATACCTGGAGTTGCCAGCTTGGGCAGAACATCTTGTAACAAGCTTTCTGGTGAGAGTTCTGACACTTCCACTTCTGGTTCCTACTGGAAATACCACAAAACAAGCCTTCTGTGCAACATCTCAGTAATTGTCATGCCAATTCAGGAATTACAGAAAAGGAAACTTATCCAAAAATTTCAGAACTTTAAAAATCTTTGGTTTGAAGGAATGGTAAAGCTCTAATTGTACTCCAAAATCCCTGAGTTGAAGATAAATGTATCAGGAAAGAAATATTTTAGCTGAAAAGTAACAGAAAACTGGATTAATGTGGGCTTAAACATGAGACATTTGCTGTTCACTTAAATTTCATTGCTCTTTTACTTTTGATCAGCTTCAGCATCTGAAGCTTATCAGGTCTAACCATGAATTTGTTGTCTAATCTAGGAAACTTATGAGTATGAAAGAGGGCATTATCAATCATTACCCTGGGACAGTAGGATCCACTGGGGACTGTTTTAGGCAAATCAGTACAAACGGTTACATAATTTTTTTTTTTGCATATTACTGCCTCATTGTCTCAAAATGGCTGCCACCATTCCAAGTATTGGTCCTGTCACCATAGGGATAATCAAAGGAAAAAAGCAAGGGTAAGAGGACATGATAAGAAGCTTGCTTCCTAATCCTGCCCTTTTGTCAAAAAGAAGCTGCTTTCTCAGAAGCCCACACTAGGCACCTATTTCTATCTTACTGCCACCTGCAAGAAAAGCTGAGAATGTGTGTGACCTAAATAGAACCAAAATTTTATGATAAACTTAGAACACTAATAGTTTATTACCTATGGTAGGGTCTGTTGGGAACTGCCTTGCCTGGTTTTAGAAGCTGTAATCCCCTGTGGCTAAGGCTGAGTAAAGGACCTTGGGACCATAAGCCACTAAAGAGACAAAGCTTATCTTCCTGGTAGGGGTACTGCCTCTGCCCCCTTCTACTTCACCCTGCTTGACCCAGGGTGGATGACTAGTTAGCCAAAGATGGGTAAGATTCCTCAAGGGAGGGACAACCTAAGACAGGCACAGTCATGAAGGGGCCCTCAGGGAAGGACTTGGAGGGCTATAGCAAAAGTGGGTTATGGACCCTCGCTCCTGAGCTTTGACATAGTCTGAGTCCTCATTCTGTCTGCAAGAAGTCTCCCAATCTCTTGGCTGCCTTACTTCCCCTGCCTGACTTAAGCCTGAAACAATGCCAGAGGTGGGTGCAGCCCTGTGCTGGAAAGGGTGGTTTCCCCTGGTCAATCAGGCCTAAGAAAGAATGCATAAAATCCTGTGAAACCTGCTTTTATAAGAATGCCCTCAGTTTTCTGATAAGGGTCCAAGCATAAAATGAGTTTGTTCCCCAAATTTTATAGCCCTTTAGCTAACTGACCCTGACTCAGAATAAGCCCTCATAGTTCTTTGTATGTTATCTATTGTTTGATCATTACTGCCTGACAATGATTGACAAGCTTTACCTGTATTCCTGTACAAATTGAACCCAATAAAAGCCCATTGAGGAACAGGCTCCTGGTCCTTCTCCTCTAAGAGATTGGCCACATTTCCTCACCAAGCAGATCATGTCTTGGTAGACTTATTCTCATCTGCGGTGGACAGGGGGACAGGGGGCTTTGCAGGCAAAGCTTCCCCACAAGGGTCTACCAGACAAAATTGGGGGTGTGTTGACAAGGAATAAGGAAAGTTTTCTGGTCTGTAACTAACTGTGAAGATCTCAGTCAATGGTAACTTGCAGCCTTCTAAAGTAGGGGAATTGTTTAGGCTTTGATTTTTGAACATAACCCTATGTCAGAGTTTCTAGTATACAGTTATATTCAAATTCTTCTTTTATTTCTGGTTATACATCTACTTTATGTCTTCTACCCTATCTTGCATTTAGGTGTGGCCATATGACTGTATTCTGGCTAAAGAAAAGTGAGCAGATACAACATGTGCCACTCCTAAGGGCAATTCTCCCTTTCTCTCTCCACCTTTCTCTCCCTCTCTGCTAACAGAAGGGAGAGCACAGAGGAAGGTGAAGTCTCCAGATAAAAAGAACTTGGGTTGATAGGATGGTGACATAATAAGTGACCGAAATACTGAGGTCATTTGTTAGCCTCAGATAGCCTGTCCAAAGAATATAGTTCATTGGAGTAAATTTATTACAAATTGAATTTACTTGCCTCACTGAGATGAAAAACCACTTCACTCTTTCATCCTTAACACATAGCACAGAGTTTGGCACAGGCTAGGCCCCTCGTTATACGTTTATAACTGAATGAATAAAAGGAAAGTCCCAAAGGAGAATAAAGTAGGCTTTTCCATTAGGTGTCTGTAAAATGCAAACCTAAAATACAGTGCAGTCTTTACATCATATTCTGTGTCCATGGTTCAAGGCAATTCTTGATAATAACACTAAATCATTTTAAATTTTGTTTTCCAGAATCAACTTGTCCCTCAATAATGGCCCTTACTACCAGGCAGGAAAGCAACATTTCCCTTCTGTGCAGGGGTCCTTGGCCCACAAACTGGCATTGCTCTTCTCCACCTGCTGTCATGGGTCATTTCAAGGCACTGTTCTTTTCAGACCTGTCTTTGTTGTCAATTTAAACACACATGAGACCGGAAGCTGCCCAACACCAAGGGCATCTGAATCTATGTCTCCTCATCACTCATCTTGATGACCTCTCTAAACAGAAGAGCTGCACTTTCTGGCTTCCCTTCTAGTGGGCTTCTTCTTGATTTTCTGAAGGCAGCAAGGCCACAGGTTTGACAGGGCACCTGGGCAGGGGCATGTAGCAAGGCCCTGGCTCTGCCTGACAGCCTGTGAGGACCTCAGTTACCGGGTGTCAGATGCAGCCACTCACATGGGACTGCTGCTCACTCTGGGGATTTTGTTGGACCTTTTCCTTTGATAGTTCTATGAAGTCAGTTATTAAACAACAACAATAACAACAACATAACTATAATGACAACTATAAAAATAAGCAAAAATGATAAAATTATTTTTGGAATAAATCATACTTTAAAACATCTTTGTATGTGCCTCATCTGGCTTTTCTCACTGTGAGTAATTCAGGGTGGCATGAAGGTTAAGAGTAGGAGTATGAAGAAAGCGTAGGGTTTGAGTCACAACCTTGATTTACCCCTTATGAGCCACAAGGCTCCGGACCACATCTTGTCATTTCTGACTCTCATTTTTTGTATCTAAAAAAATGGAGACAGTAAAGAAGGCATTAGGGTTTTGTTGGGAAGAAAATATGAGAAAAAAGATTGGCTAACAATTCCTGTTACCATTGTACTGGAAGCCTTGCAAGCTGTCAGCACAGTGGGCACTCATGCAGTTAGAACGTGGAGGAGAGAGTGCCACTTGGAGCCACTCAGGAAGCAGAGCAGGATGGGAGATTCAGGCCTTTTGGCTCAGTGCTATTTCTCTGCAGTCTTAGCAAAAGGACTCACATTCCCAAACTTCATCCTGGTTATATGTTAGATTTCTTTTGCTCAAGTGCTACTCATGAAGGGGATAATGCAAGGCTTGGCACCCTTGGCAAAGGGCACAGAGAACAGCAACATCAAAAGAAAGAGTTCTAAACACCATGAGTCCAGGTGACTCCCAGTGCACTGGTCTATCCAGGGCTGTAAAAGCTGAAGGAGGGAGAAGCAGGTCATCACAGAGTGCATGGGGGCTATGGGAAGTGGCTGTGGACTTCTAGGTATAGCCATGCTCCCAGCGTGCAGTGCTGCAGAAAGGATGCAAGCAGTGCCATGCAAAGCCTCCCTTCCCTAATACCTTGCATGTTGGTGATCCCCTCCATTCAGGAGATGGATATGTCCCCTGGCATTGCTGGTCACAGTACAGCAGCTGCATGAACATTATCTTCACCTAAGTGACAAGGTTATTGAGAAAAATCTGTGCCTGTTCCCAGGAAGGCAGACTTCCACAGCCAACATGAAAAGAAAATACCCAAGACACACCACTTGCAGTGGCTCCAGCAAAATGGGTGTCCTAAAGCTGGCATGTACCTACATCCAGGATCTCAAAAGCCACCGCAGGGGATGTCTTAGAAGTGTAGATTGTTGGTTGACTTCCTGTTCTGTGAACCACAGCACACAGCCCTCCATGCACCCTGTATTCAACTATTTTCCTAGATCTGCAGCAGAGGGACTTGGGTTGGCAAAATCAGTCCTGTGCAAAATCCAGAAAGAAAATACTAGAGGCTGGTGTTGACAAAATTCATAGGCGTGGCCCAATAAGAAAATTGGTAATTAATTAAAATGATGAATTAAAAAATTTAATTGAAGCCAAATTATATAAAAATCTGATAGGCTTTCCAGTCCATTTATTGCATTCTATGTTAAAATTATTGAATTCAAGATGAAGCATTTTATCATTTTTATCTTGTGATACTTAGCTTATCATCTCATCAAAAATATCAGTTATAAGCCATTTTCAATTGTGTGCTCTGTTTATTTGTTCCTCAGAGAACAAAATATTTACTAGATTTTTTCATTAATCAGAAGTCTTACTCTGCACTTAACATGTTATCTTATTTTATTATCATAGTATTTGCTATTCTTTATTGTTTGCTAGGTGCCCAACCTTGCATTAAAAGTCTTTGTCTATGTTATTAATTCATTTAATTCTCAGAATAACCCAGGAAGACTATTACTATTATTAGCCTCATTTTTCAAAGAAAGAACTTGAGGCACAGAGAAGTTAAGTAACTTGCCCAAGGTCAGCAGTAGGCTCAGAGCTGCAATTTTCACACATGATTCTGGCTCCAACTATGGCTGCCTTCCTAACAAACCCCACAGAATCCTCACCACAGCCTCTGAGAAAGGGGATGGCCTTAAGACCTTCTGACCCAAAGGATGTGGTATTTTGCCCTCTCATTATCGTTCCACAAGCCTGAGGACCAGAAACTGCTTTTAATAAATGTTGGCTGAGTAAATAAAGGTGTAAGTATTCTTATTTTGTTTATAAAAAAAATTAGAGCTCTGAAAATCTAAGTCAGCGCAGAGCCACTCCAGATTCAAAATCTAGTCTTGTCTGCTTCCAAAGCCCCTGACCTTTGCCCTTCTCATGCTGCAGCATCTGTTCCATACCTTCACTACTGCGTTTTCTCCCAAGGTGCATCTTCATCGATGTATTCGCAAGACATCTTCCTCGCTTAACCTAAGAACTTCTTGGGGAGGGGGTCATTTTGTTCTTGGCATTGCCAGCACTACGCTCTTTGTAACAATGAACACCTAGGGAAGGTTTGTTGGTGGTATAATAGAAATGAAAGGATGAAGCCTTCATTTGCTTCTCTAAGACAAGTTTTTCTTTGTTTTTCTACAGAAAGCAATGGTCAGTGATGAGATCACTTTTATTCTATCACTATAACTCTTGCTTGAGAAAAACATTCACAAGTATCTCCTTCCAGAAATCTTGCAAATCAATTTGTTTAGTCATCAGGCCCCTGCAGCCATCTGTTACTCAGCTGCAGGAGTTGTTTATTCATACTTTTGCCCACTCATCTGTTTTGTGTTTCCTTTTGTCCATTTCTCACTTAAGATAAACGAAAACCTGTCAGTGTGTGAGGAAAGCCAAGCCCCCAGTCAGCCTAAGCTGAGGAAGACTTTGCCAAGGGGGAGGGAGAAGCAGACGGTGGAGAGGAGAAAGACCCCTTCTTATTTTTAAAAGATAGAAGGTGATTTTAAATTTCTAGTTATGTAGTCTTCTCGTGTCTGACCTTCAAAATGCCCTTTACACTGCAAAAATATCAGGAGTATAAAATGGAACCGTTGCAGTTCTGCAAACAGTTCTAACTGTATGACTACTCCTTATAATATTTAAAGAATATATAAATCTCCCAGCTAGGGAAAAAGTTTTCCTTCTCTGACTCATAGAAAACCTTTATGGAAATGCACAGGTTTACTAATAAAAGAGATGCCATTCTCCTATCAACTCAGAAACACCATCTTTTCTAATAATTTTTAATTGATCTCCTCCAATAAACTGTTGTAAGTGACAGAATACCCAACCAAATTTGCTTAATAAAAATGAAATGAATTATCCCACATACCAGAAAAGTCCAGAGATAGGTGTGAATTCAGGAAAGGTTAGGTCAGAATCGGAATAAAATTGCTAGGGCCTGGTTCCTTCTGTCTTTCATTCCTGCTGCGTTCCGTACAAGGTCTCATTCTCATGTGCTCATACAGTGGCCCGATGCAGATGAGAGTTCCAGTGACATGTTTCCAGGTATGCTGCAAAGAGAAAGGATTGCCCTTTTTCAGTTCCAGAAGCCTCAGGAAATATCTCACTATTATTCATGGACTTCATTGGTGACACACCCCTTCTGCCATCCACCACAGGTGCCAGAAGCAGCCATAGAAGCTGACTGGACAGGACCCAGTCCCTTACAGCTTCTGGACCTTGGACAGGAGATGGAGAGGTAAATTTACTCTACTAGAAGCACTAGTGGATCCCCAAAGAAAATCTGGAGCTATTAACTAAAGATGGGTAAACAGATAATGAACAAAAGGGATATAAATGGCTAACAGTGACAGTACCTACATACGATGCAAAGTTATTCAGTCACAGGTGTTTTAAAGAGAGAACAATAAAATCAGAATGTGTATCATATGACCTAACTATGTACAAATAAATATATTTCTAGATTAAAATTTAACACAGGCATTTAATATTTAATATAGTAACATAAAATCCTAATATAAATATTAATATCTTAATATAAATAATTGAGGAAAGTATGAGAATGTTGCAACACCCATTCTCCCTTTTGCCCTTCCTTAGAAACAAAACTAAACTAAAACAGCAGAAAGGATGCAGAATTTGTTTTTCAAAGTACATTGCCACCCAGCTAAATGTACATTTCTCTGTCTCCCTGGTTGTCATTTACAGCCATTGGCCAAGTTCTGGCCAGTGAGGTGTACACAGCAGTGTTGTAAGGTTCTAAGAGGGCTGCTTAAAATGGAAGTGATGGGCTCTCCTCTCCCCCTCTTCTTCCTGTTGGCTGAAATGAACAGGCCATGGCTGGAAGGAGAGATGGATAAAGTGTCCCAAGTATCCCTAAAAACTGCGAAGCCCTCAGTGGTTACCTTTACAGCCCTCAACCTCTACCTCCTCCAGATTCAAATTTTATGTCAAAGAGAAATACTTATTCTATTTCTCTTAAGATAGTGTAATTTGGAAAGTTTGTAGATGCTGTGGTTATTTATGATAGTTGTCCCACAGAGACAAATCCAATCTTAAATATACAGAAGAACACATACTAAATTTTTCAGTAGTTTCCCCAAGGAGCTATAATAGGAGGATGTATTGGGAGCCACAATTAATATTGTAAGTAAAAGAAAAAAATGAAAATTGTCTTATCTATTCCTATGTTAGGGATTTATTTGATGAAATATTAGATAAATTGATGTGATTTAAAAATGGGGAAGTTCAGATAACTGTATTTTGATATAATAGTATGACAAAGGTTATTGACTCTTATGTCTAGGGAATAATTTGTGTCTTAGTCATTAAACCAAGACATAAATAATACTAGGACACAGTAATGAAGGTCAAAGTCTCTCCCCTTAAAAAACCTTGAGTGTAGGAAGAAGACAGATGGGAAAGCAAGTACTTAATAAATAGTGTGAAAATGTTATTTTAATGCCTCCACAGAGTTCTATGAATGCAGATAGAAAGGACACTTACCCTTAGTCTCAGTGGGTCTAGGAGAGGCTTCCCAGAAGATAGAATGTCCTTACAGGAGGAAGCCTTGAGGGATAAGAGAAGGAAAAAGGTAGAAAGAAGGGAAAAGTGTAGAAGTTGTTCCATTAGCATGTACTCACCTCTGATGGATTACCAGGCAGATAAGGGAAAATTTTGCTTCCTCTAAAATATCAAGGCATCCGGTCTCCACTCAAGGAGCAACACTTGGCCCAAGAATAGCAAATTTCTACTCAAGGAGATAAAAGTAAGATTTGAATCTAGTATAAAAATATTGTTCCTGGAAGTAAGTCCCTAAGCTTGTATCTCTATCCAGATTGAAGAGCCAATTGTGGTATGGAACATACTTTCTGCGGTCATGCACAAAAGGACCACACTTTCTCATCCTGGGGTTAGACTTCAAAGCTCTCTGTGACTGAATGCTCCTGTTTCGTAGCTCAAAGGTTCACGTAACCTTAAAATGAACGTCGCTGAGATGCTCTTGGAGATGAGCTCTTGGGAACATTTACAAACATACTCACACCTAAGGAGAAGGCTTTGTTATTGAGGAAAGCTGTGAATACCCCTAAAAGGAAAAACAAAAACTGCTATTACTAAGAAACTCACTATAATATACTGTGATGTCCATACACTTATTACAGATAATGTTCAGAGTGAAGAGTCACACAGAACAACAGAGAAGACAACTTCCCTCCTGCATCCCCAATGAAGTAGAGATTATAAAGCTCAGATGCCTACAGGCACCAGGCAGTCACCACACAGCCCTGAGAACTGGAATGAGACTAAAACTGTTGTGGAGACTAACAAACCAACTAAAGGAAAAGCCATTGACTCACCGCAACAGGTACGACCACTTGGGAATACAGCCAAGTGTCCATAGCTAGTCTTTTGAGAAAATCTAAAACAGATTTTTATATGGATTCTCGCACTTTTTAAAAAATCCTTATCCAAGGATATTTTATTACATTGAGAGAGAGAAAGGATGAAACAGAGAGAGAGGGAGAGGGGACAGAGATAAATGAGAGAAAGGGAGAGAGAAACATCAGTGTGAGAGAGAAACATCAATTGGTTGCCTCTTGTGTGCACCCTGATCTGGGATTGAACCTGCAGTCTAGTTATATGCCCTGACCGGATCAAACCTGAAACATTTTGGTGTATGGGACAACTCTCCAACCAACTGAGCCACCTGGCCAGGGCTCTCCTACTTTTTATACTAATGTCTACAGGTTCAGTCAGGCCACACATACTGCAGTTGGCAATCTCTGTGAGAAACAGCAGAATCATTTACTTACAGCTCATTTGGCTATAACAGAAACAGGCTGCAAATGTACAAGTATGAGGTTTCTCCCAATATCCACCTTAAAAGGAGAGAATCACTCAGTTTGGTTAGATCTATTCTACATGAATTACAAAGAAAAAGAGATGCTAATGATATTATCTTAAAGCCATTATCCCCTATTAAACCTTACTTCCCCATATCTTTAGACAGTTATTCTAGGATATTTACAATTCTATCTAAAATTGGGCAAATGAAGATTGCTTCCCAGTTGGTTCATTCTCAGACCCCAGAGGATGAAATCAAAAGAGTGAACAAATCGTACATACACTGTTAAATGATTTTCAAATGTTTTCATGGAGACTGTATTGGGCATATTGATTTCTTGAGAGGGACAGAGAAAAAAAGAAAGTTAAACCATAGTCTCCCCAGCTAAATTCCCAGGAGTTGTGCTAATTCACAAGCTCAACAAGTATTTTTGGAGTTCTAACTGCTCTATTTCCTAGTGTTTCAGATTCATGAAGGGGAACAACTCAGAGACTCTAACAGAATGGAGTCACCTATCTCTTTGGCTGGTCTACCAAGTGGACCATTCCAGTCTTAAGTAACCTTTTTTATCTAATTGTTTAAAATCATAAAAAAATTGTAAATATACATGGTAAAATTTCACAGATTCACTGAATTTCATGTCTAGATCCAAATACGCTGGAACTTCTGGACCTCATGTGTGCAGCTGATGCTCTGAAGCGACTCATATGCATGTTGTCAAGCCACCCGTACACCGCAGGTGGCCAGGTTCAGGTGGACAGAGATTCATTGTTTGTTATGCACCAGGTGCAGCTCCAGGATCTTGGGATGCAAGATAAATAAAGTGTAGTCTCTTCCCCTCAGGAAGCCTAGGGATTGTCAGCAGACCATGACAGGCTAGAAGACACACAAAAAGAGACCCTTAGACATCTACTTCCCAGCAAACATCCTGAACATCAACTGAGCTGGGACTGTCCCATAGAAGCCTACCCCTCCCACCACTCATATGCAGAAGATGGAACCAAACTATTTATTCTAGCTTCCAGTAAGTTCCTGATATGTTGTGAATTCCCACAGACTGCTAGATAGAGTTCCCATTTTAACGTTTATCTGAGGAGGATCCATGGATGTTAGGAACTTTCCATTCTTTAGAATTTGACACTTAAGAAAACTCTACTGCTTTGTTCTCAGTGAACTATAAGAGGTAAAAAACAAGTTCATATCTGTTAGCCATCAAAGAATAAAAAAAAAACTTTGTGACTGAAAGTATTTTGTTTAGTCATTATTTTACTGTTCAGTTTATTAAATAAATATCTGTGAAACAGCCACATGTGCGTCTGGAAACCTCCACTGGTTTAAAGCACATTCTCTTCCTCTGCTCCTACTGCCCAGCCCTTCTTTTATTTCCTCTTTCATTTGTTTTCCTTGTTTGTCCCTTAAATGTTGACATTTATCTCTCTTGACAGGCTCCATTGGGAGTCTCGTTCAAATTCAGGGTGATACTGACCCATGAGTGGCTCCCGGAACATGCATAGGTGGGTATCTCTAGCCCCTCATTTCCAATCTACAGTAGATATTTCTATCTGGAGTTCTTGTTGGTAACTCAGTCCTGATGTGTTACAAATAATCACTTTTTTAAACTTGCAGGTATTTCCTCCTCTCATGCCCGTCTTTCTTTTGAAGGTATTTATCCAAGATGCCAGTTTTCAACCTCTGCCTCTTCCTTGCATCCCATATCCAACCTACCACAGGTCACAATAATTCTTAGTTGGAGAAATATTTTGCATCTATTACTTATTTGTCATCATTGCTATCACTGTTCTAATTCAGATGTAATTATTTCATTTCAGGATTGAAGAGGTGGCCACCCAAATGGACTCCAACTTTTTCTCTCCTTCCTATCCATCCATCTATTTTTCCACTTCCCACAGGGTAATCTTTCTGTAGCACATTCCTTAGTGACTATTTCCCCTGAGGAAATCTCTAATATTTCTCCTTCTCCAAACAAATGAGGTTTTCTATGGGCTGAATTATGTCCACTCAAAACTCATAAGTTGAAACCCTTACACCTCATACTTCAGAAAATGACTTTTTGGGAGATAGTCTTTAAAGAGGTGATTAAAGTGAGATGAAGTCATGGAGGTGGTTCCTAAAGCAGTTGTGATCTCATAAGAAGAGGAAATTAGGACACAGAGTCATGTGAAAGGAAGATCATGGGAAGACACAAGAAAAGGTAACCATCTACAAGTCAGGGGAAAAGGCTCGAAACAACTCTATTGACACTTTGATCCTGGACTTCCCTCCTCCAGAACCATGAGAAAGTACATTTGTACTGTTTAAACCACCCAGTTTGTGGTTTCTGCTATAGCAGCCCTAGGAAGCCAACACAAGATCCAATGTCCCCACGTCAGCACCTGGGACTGCGGAGGCTGCTGCAGTATGCTCAGGGAGCTGAGCCCCTCCAGAAAGCACCCCAGGCTGAGGGAGCTTTCTCCTTCCTCAGGGGCAAAATGAATGTAAAATAAAGCACAAAGTCTCTGTCCTGGGGTCTATTTTCTGAGGAGTCCAGCCAATTAAAAAAAAAAAAATCTCTCCACAATTTGACCAAAACTGTTCCTTCTTCCCAAAATGCTGGTCTGTTTCCACTTGCTTGAAATTAAGGCCCACCTCACACACCACTCCTTCTGTGGGGCTCTCTCCAGGGGAGGAAATCCAGCTTCCTCTGAAATGCCAGTTGTATCACTGCTCTTTTTATATTTATCACTTCTACTTTAATAAATGTCTACGTCTCCTTTTATCACAATGAATATTCTTTGAGATCAGTGTCTGTCTGCTTCATTCTTATATTTCCAAAGACCCCAGTACAGTGATTATTGTTGGCAAAAGTGAGAAAAGACTAAATGCAAAGCCCACTATCTCTGTGCAGTGTCATAAGTGGTCGCCTTTAATCCTTTCTCCTGTTGCTGTCATCAGTTTACTTTCATTGAGAAAAGAAGATCCCCAGTATATAACAGAAGGAGACCAGAGTTGGATTATAATTATGCCATAATTATAGTTAGATTATTCTAGCCAAGTAAACCAAGCAAAGTTTTATAATGCCAAGCCACTCAGTCAAATTGCCTGGGAGACAATGGCACTCGGATAAAAATAATGATAATGGTGAACTCTTTTTTTAATTATATTTTATTGATTATGCTATTACAGTTGTCCCATTTTCCCCCCTTCATTACCCTCCACCCTGCACACCCCCTCCCACCCACATTCCCCCCTTTAGTTCATGCCCATGTGTCATAAGTTCTTTAGCTTCTACATTTCCCACACTATTCTTGCCCTCCCCCTGTCTATTTTCTACCTACCATCTATG